>JAKUCM010003490.1:0-17678 GCA_023374145.1 Lepidium sativum
TGACTTTTACTCGATACATTTGGTTGTACACACTACGCTCAATGTTACCCACTAATAAGTTTTGTAGTCTGTGTTCGAGTGTTTGTGTCGGGCTCACAACCTTGGTTTAATTTTACTGGAATCTGGATCTCATATTCTAAAATATTTCTCTAATTTTAGTTCAGTTCAATATTATCAAGTTTCACTTTTTTAGTCCAAACAAGTTTAGCTGTCTGCTGATTTATTATGTGCTTGTTTCAAAGGGTTAGTGTTTGGGGGGTGCTTGGGCTCTTTTTTATTTTTCTGAATTCTACATCTCCGACTAAGGAATATTTCACTAATTTCCCTTTGTTTATAGGTTTTGGAAATTTTATTTTGTGTTGCAGGTCTAAGGGTCATTGCCTGCTAATTAAATATCTCTTTAGTACATGCCTATGTACCATCTACCTACACTACAAAACATTTGACTTATTGTGACAATTGTTTTGTAACTATGAATATTAGTAATAATTTGTGACCTTTTAAATACAGTTTTGTTACGAATTTTGTTTGTTACTATATTTATTTGTCACGAGTATATTGTGACATTTAACTTACCAACATGCATTTGTGACACTTGTATTGCAACCATTTACAAAACGTCACAAATTCGTAACAACATCTGTTAGAATTATATAGTGTATAATCGTTTGAGAGAAGAAATTGAGAATGTTTGTAACATAGATTTTCATTTCAAAAAGATTTATTTTACATGATGTGTTACAAGTCTTTTTATAGAGAGACAATATGGAAGATTAGACTAAAAACCTAGCCGTGTTTGTAGACGTTGGAGAAGAGAGAGAAAATGTGATCCCGAGGTGTCTAGAGCCCGAGGGAGATAGTGACCCGAGAATGATAGTGACCCGTCCTTTTCTCGGTCTTCGCCCAAAGACTCAAGGTCACATGTTCTCCTTTTTACCAACGGTAACTTGTGACTAGTTGGATCATAATTGGACCCTAACTATCTCGACCAAGACCTTTCTTCCCGTTGCGCCAAGGCTACACTTTGATTTCTCAAAGTGTTGACTTTTCTCCTCTGATTGTTGACTTTCGGACTCTCAGCCTTCAGTACGAGTATTTCGTTACTAGCGATATGAGACTCCTCGACCTTGGGTACATGAGTTTTCCGTCCCGCGGTATGAGAGTTTCTCGACCAATGGTACGAGATTCTTGTCCTGTGGTGCAAGTATTCTTCATCCTGCGGTATGCGAATATCTCGACTGTCAGTCTGTGAGTTCTCGTCCTGCGGTACGTGAATCCTCGACCAGCAGGACGAGATTTCCTCAACCGCGGCACGAGAGTTTCTCAACTTGTGGTAAGAACTTCTCGATCTGTGGTATGAGACTCGATGTACCGCAGTACGATGATCATTGGACTGTGATACCCAATTACTCGGCATGCGGTACATGAAATCTTCCCGTTGACTTTTCATTGACTTTTTCCACAACTTTATTTATTCTTCTTGATCAATACTCCCCCCAAACTTAGCCATAAATGGACATGTTGGTTAAGCTTGGAAGACCCAGGGATTGCACCTCAATAAAAACCTTGGAGATAAAACCTCATGCGACAAAACTCATCCAAGGGAAAAAGAGTGTGCTTTCCCCGGGAAAGGGGACCTTCGATCAAGGTCTAGTAAGGTCCACAAGTGCGAGTTTGTTGTAGATATGATCACAAACTTTAAGACTTGCAGCTTTGGTGAATATATACGCCAATTGATCTTCACTCTTGGTATAGCATGGAAGTGTAGTTCCATCTTCGATCTTTTCCCGAACCTTATGGCAATCAATTTCTATGTGTTTGGTTCTTTCATGGAACACCGAGTTAGTTGCTATGTGGATTGCCGCCTGATTATCACAATGCATGATGATTGGTTTCCTTGATTCAATGCCAAGATCTTTGAGGAGAGCTTTCAGCCAGTTTAGTTCACTTGTGAGCTTCCTCATTTCCCTATATTCGGCTTCAGCGCTTGAACAAGACACTATTTTTTGCTTCTTAGTCTTCCAAGTCACCAAATTTCCTCCAATTAATGTGCAACAGCCCATTGTAGACTTCCTATCGTTCCTATAACCGGCCCAATCCGCATCACAATATCCCATAATTTATGTGTTCTTGTTCTTGCTCATCCATATTCCACGACCCAGGCTTCCTTTTAGATAGCTTAGTATTCGTTCCACCATGCTCCAATGATACATTGTTGGTTCTTGCATATGTTGACTTATTTGATTAACGACATAGCAAATGTCTGGTCGTGTAATTGTTAGGTAGATGAGTTTTCCCACAAGGTGTCGATATTGTGCCAGATTTTTGTAGGGTGTATCATCTTTCTCCACCTTCCGACTGACCTTGTAGCCATCTTCAAGAGGAGACTTGGCTGGTTTGGACCCTAATTTCTCTGTTTCACTCAAATGATCAAGAGTATATTTTCTTTGTGAAAGAAAGAGATCGTCCGTAGAACAACACACTTCAATTCCTAGGAAATATTTTAGTTCATCAAGATCCTTAATATGAAAAATAGAATGAAGATAGGTTTTAGTAGAGGAGATACCATCCTTATCATCTCCCGTGATGATCAAGTTATCTATATAGATGAGTACTACGATGATGCCAATCGGTCCATGAGACGTGAAGAGTGTATGATCAGCTTCAGATTTGCTGAATCCCCGATCCTTGAGTGAGGAGCTTAGTTTCTGATACCAAGCACGTGGTGATTGTTTGAGTCCATAAATAGCCTTCCTTATCCGTAATAGTTTTCTTGGTTGAATTGTGTTTTCAAGATCGGGAGAAGGATACATGAAGACTTCCTCTTTAAGTTCACCTTGTAAGAAGGCATTTTTGACATCCATTTGCCACAAATTCCACTCTAGATTGGTGGCCAAGGATAACGCAACTCGCACCGTATGAAGTTTTGCAACAGGTGCAAAAGTGTCGGTGTAGTATTGGCTATATGTTTGAGTGAAACTCCGTGCAACCAATCGCACTTTATGTCTTTCAGTCTCACCATTGCTCTTGTACTTAATGGTGAATATCCAGCGAGAGGTGACAACTTTCTTTTCGGGTGGTAATTCCGCTTCATCCCACATATGGTTACGTTTCATTGCTCCACATTCATCTCCAACAGCATCTCTCCACATTCAAGTGAAAATTTTCCAAGGAATGATTGATGTTCAATAGGCAAAAGGTCACGAGAAGATAACGATTGGATTGGATGAGCTACAAATTGATTGTTATAATAGACGCGGGTATTTCTTAGCTTTGAGCTTCTTCTTAGTGGTGGAGGAGCTAGGATTTCGTTGTTACCTTCCTTATTAGATGTGTTCTGTTGAGATTCTAGTAGAAGTTTCTCGAATGAATTTTCCGGATTGTCATCGTTTTGTTCGGATTGTACAGTTGGTGATGCACTTGTGTGATCGGGTTGCTTTTCCGGACTCTTATCCGAGTCTCCAGATGATATATCTGGAGGATTGTCCACTTTGGTGTAGTTTTCATTCGGCTCTTCTTCCATCTTTCCATTATTACAAAGTCCTTCTAATATATGTCTAAGATATTCGGCTCTATCTGATGGTGTATGAGCTAAGTCTTTGAGCTCATTCCAATTTTCCACTTCAAGAAAGCTCTTTTTCTTCAAGAAATTTAACATCTCACGAGATTATGATTATCCTTGTTGTTGGATTGTAACACTTGTATCATTTTTGTGTTGTTGAGTAGCCTACGAATATAATTCTTGTGCTTTTCTCATCCAATTTGTTTCTAAGTTCTCCCGGTACAAACATAAAACAAACACATCCAAACACTCTTAAGTGATTAAATGATGGAATTGAGTTGTTGAGTACCTCAAAAGAATATTTATCTTGGAGAACTTTTGTTGGGGTAAGATTGATGAGGTAACAAGATGTCATGACGACATCACTCCAAAAACATTTAGGGACATTTCTATAAAACATCATTGATCGAGTGACTTCCATGAGATGTCGATTTTTCCTTCTGACGACTCCATTTTGTTGGGGTGTATAAGGACAGCTTGTTTGGTGCTCTATTCCATTATTAGCAATAATGAAATTTCCAACCGCTATTTTAATATTGAGAATACGATTCGGGTCACAAATCATATGGTGAGATGCACCCGAATCCACAATTAATGGTTTTGTAGACTTAAGGATAAATAAAGCTTTACCGGAATCTTTGAGTTGGGTTAAGACTTGATGAGAGAGTCAAGGTTGGTTTGGCGTTCCATCTCTTGTGCCATGGTTGTGTGAGCTAAAACATTGTCCACATCCATGGGAGTTGGTCCATTATAACCTTGCTCGTATTGACTTGCTTCATCATTTGACTTTGAGAAATTAGCCCTAGGGTTGTCTTTGAACTTGTTTGGCTTGAGGTGAAGATGTAGTATCCAACATTTGTCCTTGATATGCCCTTTTTTCTTGCAATGGTCGCATATCAAAGTTTTCATATCCGTTGATTTGAATGCCCCTTTGTTTGCCGAGACAAGTTCTCCCATTCCACATAATAACCCAAGGCTTCCTTTTTTCTTTTGAATACGGGCACATACCTCATCTAGGTTCAGGAGTTTTTCATCCCTAAGAATATGGATTATGAGGTTGTTGTACCTTGGACTCAATGTTAAGAGAAAACTAAACACCTGATCTTCTTCTTGCCTTTTGTTGATGATTTTCGGATCCGTAGTCATGGGTCTCAACATTTCTAGTTCAGCCCATAGGGCTCTCCATTTTCCATAGTGAGAGGTAAACTCAATATCATCTTGAGTTAAAGAGTTAATCACTTTTTGGAGTTCACATACCCTTGTGAAATTGGAGATATTTCCAAAAACTTTTTTGAGGGTTTCCCAAAGTTCTTTAGTGGTCTCACAGTAGAAGTATGACTTGTGAATCGGTGGATCTAGTGAGCTTTGGATAATCGCCATGACAATTTGGTCTTCTTGAAACCATTTGCTATTATCTCGGGAGACCACCACTTGTTTTCCATCAACACTTGTGACTTGATTAGATGCGACTCCAAGTTCAACATGTTCCCATAAGCCACGTCCACCGAGTATGGTCTTCACATTTCTTGCCCATAGGAGGTAATTAGGGCTTTTGAGAATGACCGGAACTCCCAAAGGTTTTGAATTACCAATTAATGAAGTAAGAAGAATTATTATCCAACGGGTAAAGCGAAAAAGAGTGAAGATTTAGAGAGAAGTAGATTTGAAGGGGACGAAGAATATAAAGATTTTAAGATTTAAAGACTCGCCAAGATAGAACTTAGCTCTTATACCATGTTAGAATTTAGAGTGCATAATCATTTGAGAAAATAAATTGAGAATGTTTGTGACATAGATTTTCATTGCAAAAATATTGATTTTACATGATGTGTTACAAGTCTTTTTATAGAGAGACAATATGGAAGATAAGACCAAAAACCTAGCCGTCGTTTGTAGCCGTTAGAGAAGAGAGAGAAAATGCGATCCCGAGGTGTCCGGATCCCGTGGGAGATAGTGACCCGAGGATGATAGAGACCCGTCATTTTTTCGGTTTTCGCCCAAAGACAAAAGGTCATGTGTTGTCCTTTTGCTCCAACGGTAACTTGTGACTAGTTGGATCCTAATTGGAACCTAACTATCTCCACCAAGTTTTCTTCCCGTTGCGCCAAGGCTACTCTTTGATTTCTCAAAGTGTTGACTTTTTTCGTCCGACCGTTGACTTTCAAACTCTCAGCCTTTGGTACGAGTATTTTGCTACCCGCGATACGAGACTCATCGATCTTAGGTACGTGCGTTTTCCGCCCTGCGGTACGAGAGTTTCTCGACCAGTGGTACAAGATTCTCATCTTGCGGTACAAGTCTTCGTCCCGCAGTACGCGAATATCTCGACCACCAGTCCGAGAGTTCTCGTCCTGTGGTACGTAAATCCTCGACCAGCGGTACGAGATTTCCTCAACTCGCGGTACAAGAGTTTCTCAACCTGCGGTACGAGAACTTCTCGATATGCGGTACAAGACTCAATGAACCGCGGTACGATGTTCCTCGGAATGTGATACCCGATTTCTCGGCTTGCGGTACATGAAATCTTCCCGTTGACTTTTTCACAACTTTATATATTCTTCTTGATCAATAGTATCTTAATATTGTGACAAAATATTACGTATCAATACAATTTTTTCTTGTAGTGTTAGTAGCTTACCATTTATGTTTATGTTACCCAGTAACGTATATGTTAGCGAATACCTAATGAGATCTTAGACCATGTATATGCTACATAATTTACCTACTATCATAAATTATCAGGTAATTAGTGTATACTCATATATATATATATATATATATATATATTACCGGATAATTAATGTATACAGATGAACAATATAAATTATCGGATAATAAATGAACTATCATGTATGTTTTTAGTTAGCCGATATTGTGTATGTTATCAATGTACGAAATATATTACCGAGTACTAAATCTACTGTTAGTGTCTACTAAATATGTTAGTCTATACATTTTGTTTTAGCGGGTACCAAACGCGGAGACAACGTATTAAACGCGTGATTCCCACATATAACGTTTTGTTATGTTTTCTCTCTTTGGATTAAGGTTAAAATGGTCTTTGACCAAAATAAAAGAAGTGACTTTATTTATTTATTTATTTATTTTTATTTTTTTTATCAACGGAAAAATTATATTGGGCCACAACTGGCCGACCCAATAGCCAAAATTCCTATATAATGTAAACATGGGACTCGATCCCGGGTTATGCAAATGCACAGCTTTAAGTGAACTTACCGCCTGCCACTAGGCTAAATGCCATTTGCATTCATTTATTTTCTTAGTTAGTCAGACTTTATAAATTTTTGCTGTCTCACAAATTTCCTTTTGTCCAATAACTCAATCAAATATATATATATATATATATTTGTTTTAGAAACTTTCCCGATTTCTGTAGATGAATTGCCGTTCAGTTCGCCGAACACTTTTTTTTTTGTCAACTAATCTACTGGTTTTTAAATCTCACTCCTACTATTGCAGGTAGGGGTTTCGATCCTTGGTGCCTTAAGTATTTGTAAAATGACAACACCACTGGACCACCTGTCCTCGGCGAACACTTTAGCTAATGAATCTTTTTATTTTGTTTGTTCAAGAAGAAAATAACTTTTATTAAAGAAAATGATAAAAGTGATAAGAAATATAAGTGATTAAACAGAAAAACAGAAATGCCTTATGTGTACTGTAAATTTAGAATTCTAACAAAATTCAACTAATAGTTTTGATATCAAAGATTCAATCTCTATATAAATAATTTAAACTATAAATCAGACTTTATCATAAATTTATATATTTATTTGTTCCCAAATTGGAGTGAGATTATTAAGAAAGAATGACTGAAATAGTCTACAATTATATACTAATTACTGAAATAGTCTTCAAAATTTTGGAGAAAAAAATGTGTGAAATGTCATTAAAGATACGGATTTTCGTCTTATTTACTAATGTGCCACTTAAAAAAATGATACAAAAGAAGAACGAAAGAAGAAGATAAATAGGTACACTTCTTCTTATTCTTTTTCGAATTCTATTATCTTTCTTTCTCTCAACTTCTAATTTGTCTTTCATCTTCATCGTCTTCGTCATCGTCTTCGTTATCATCTTCTTCATTGTCTTCGTTTCCTTTTTCGGAGAATTTTTTCTCTTTAATTCCACCTTTTATCTCGTTTCTTTGTCTTCATGATCTTCATCATCTCCTTGAAAGGTAATGTAGCATATGTTTACGGATTTTGAAAGCTCAAATCTTCGATTTCGAAAGTTCGAGAAATTTTCTAGGTTTAGAGAAATTTTTGAAAGTTTATGTTTTTCACGTTTAACGTTTCACGTTTTCCTTGTAGATTTTGGTTTGTTTTTTTGGTAGACTTTGGTTATAGTCTGCCACACTCTTTGGCAGATTTTTTTTGTTTAGCGGACTTTGTTTCATAGTCTGGCAGACTTTGTTTGTCTGGCGGACATTGTTTCATCGTCTGGCAGAATTTGTTTTGTCTAGCTGACTTTGTTTCATCGTCTCGCAGACTTTGTTTTTTATGTTTTATGCATACAAGCTGTACTCTATGATAATACCGTATCTGCCAAGGTCCATGTTAGCTCTTGAGTTACAAAAAGGGACCAAGGCGAGGGCTTTCACAGTCACCAGGGTGAAGGGAATCCCGATCAACAAACAATCGGGTGATTGTGGGATATACACACTCAAGTTTGTTGAGTGCTTAGCCCTTGAATAGGGCTTTAGTGGATTACACGATAAGTTCATCCCTTTTCTCCGCCTTAAATTCGCCATTGAGGTCATGGATGAGCTCCCACTTCCAGATACGATTTCATGCATAGATCCTTACCTGCAATTTGAAAATGTCGATACGCAAATGCTAATTACCGCATCACAAGCGGTGTTTTTGAAGTGGAAATAATTATATGTGTATATGTCTATAATTAGAATTATATATGTGTATAGTTAATTAAGAATTAACTTTGTATATGGTTGTAGCTTTACTTTAATTAACTTTGTAATTAACTGTGTATACGGCATTAACTAGTTCCTTTAATTTACAATTTCCATTGTATTCCCAAATTTTAATTTTTGTGTATGGCTTCAATTAATTTTAATCATTACAATTTGCTCCAATTAACGCTTCAGTTAACATACATCAATTAGCTTTTTATACAATGTAGTTAAAGTAAGCTTAACCAAACTCAGCCACACTATGACGGAGTTTGGCTGCGCATCATAAGTTCTGTAAACAAATCAGCCAATGTCAGCCAAACTCTACCACACCATGGCAGATTTTGGCTGTGCTTACACGCGTCCAATTTTGATGTAAGTTTAAGCTAATTCGACATGACAAATAATGTATATTTAAGAAATAATATTCTACAATCAACTTAACAATGTATATTTAAGAAATTATACACAATATTATTTCAAGATTGGTGAAACTTTCAAGAATGGACGTCAGCACTACATGTCTGAACGTTGTGTCCCACACCGTTGCATCACGAACAAGTTGTCTTTTTCCTTGGGCGGTTTGCCTCTAATGAGCACTCAAACCAATCTTTCATCTGCGAGTTCTTTGGCCGACCAGGTTGGTTACGTACAATAGGAGGTAAACAAACTTTAACCGACACCTCTTCGAGTATAGGAAGTGTTGCATCTCTTGCCATAACACATTAACCATATGCATGGTACAAGTAACTAGTATAACTATAAGGATCTGTGAAGTCGATCTTCGAAAGCTGCCATGCTTCTGCTACGGCTAAGCCATGTACACAAGGTATTTATCCACGTCAAACTTTTTGCAAGAGCATGTTTTCTACGTCAAATTAACCAAATGTGATGAGGACGAACATGTGACAACAACTTGATAACAACAGTTTGGCGGATCTTGGTTGAGCTTCATAAGTGAAGAAAGGTCCGCCAAAGTCTGCCACACTTTGGGCAGACCTTGGTTATCTTTGGTTGTGCTATTGGGCGCGCGTGCTTACGTGGCATGGTTCATTAATGACATTTTCGTTATTACGTTTTTGTTTACACATCAGAAAAGGGTAAAATGTCAATATTTGAGTGATTATAGATAATTCTAGAGCATTAGAGTAATTACCCTATAATTTTAGAGTATTTGAGTAAATCACTTGATTATTAATATTAATTCTCGATTAGATGAAACATAATATGTAGTCACTTTATTATTTCTTTTGAAGATACAGATATAGAGCGTATGACAAAATCGGCCTAAACAAATCTACGACACGATAAACATGTATAAGAAACGTAACGAGTGTAGGGCATTGCTCTCTTATCGTCACGTGTCGCTATCGCTCCATGAATCGCTTTTTCCATCTCCATCGTCGCTTGCTACAGCCTGAGTTAACATGTGCGAAATATTATATCTGTAAGGACAGACATGGTTCTTGCAAATCGAAACAGAAGTTCATAATGTCAATAAATGGAACCTGTCGGATAGAGTTTGCCTTCTCTAAAATCACGCTAATATTAGTGTTCATCGTAGCTTCCGATAATGAATTCTTTGTTGTGACCACACGTCTCAGGTTGAATTGCTGTTATGATTTAAAAACGATGTTGTTGGTTACGAGTTGCATACATAAGAACAGAACAAATATAAGAGACTCACTTTTGTTCGGATTTGATGTAAGAAGTCCCCAACTTCCGTGTCTTTTACGTTACCATGACTTTGCTTATAATCCCTCACATTGTTCTTCAGATGTACCTTTCCAAAAACCACAATGTAAAACTCAATACACCAAAAATACGAAAAAACATTGTAAAAAACACAAAAGAAGGTTGAAAACTTGTGATCTGTACCTTAATTTCTGGTTTAGGATCACAAGCAGTGACAATCTTTGGTTCTTTCTTGACTGCAGATAAAGAATTGTTGTTTTGCTGGAATGCGCGCATGAGAGCATCCTTTAGAGACGGCTTGTTATTATCCTCAGACTTCTCCGAGGGTATCTTTGAAACCCTCCACTCTATTGGTGGGAGCGGCGGTGGTAAAGGCTCAGCTGGATTCTGGAGGTAGGAGAACTGTCCAGCTAAACAACCATTTCCTGTTTCAATCTTTGGAGATGGACCTGACAAAGAAGGAGCTTCAGCATTGATTCTGTTAAAGGATTCATAAATCTCTTGTTGGCTCTCGCTTTCATGGATTTCATCTGATTCTTCTTCCCACTGTTGCTCAGACATTGACATAGAACGATTGTCGCTATTATCTGAAATGTAAGAAGAGGATCTACAGAAAGTTTCCTTGTCTGAATCAGAAGCAGGAAGTGAAGTAGCACCGGTCTCTGGCACCGGCACCAACTGGAAGGAAGATAACGTATAATCATCAGGAAGTTTAATCTCTAGTTCGGAACTAGGAAGTGTTTCAGAGGGATTGAAAGATATTTTCATGTGATCAAGCGGAGGAGATGAAGTAAACCAATCAAAAGGAGCGTCATAATCTTCTCTGATGGGTTCTTGGAAGGTTTCTGCATCAATGTCTTCAATAATCTCTGGAATTGTTTCTGCTATAATCTTTGGTTTCGATGGTTCAAGTCCCAGCAGATTTCCATTAGTCCATATTTTAATGGATTCAGTGTCATAGGAAGTTTCTGATTCCTCTGATTCTTGATGTTCTTGGAGACCACTAATATCATACAAGCGGTTTGAGAAGCCATGGGAATAACTATGACTCCCATTGCTTATCTCTGAAGCAGTCCATTGATCACGATGAATCGGTTCATCAGATTTATCTACTGGTGATGATAAATGTCGATCTGATGTAACAGCACATATGGCCTCATCATCACTAAAGTTGTTAGATATCTTTTCTGTTTCTTGCTCACACGCAAAGCGATCCAAGCGTTCCTCTGTAATTTCGTTGGAAATTTTCTTCTGCACATCTTCAGTGGTATGGTACGCTTGATCATTTTCAGATTCCGAATCAATGGTGTAAAGTGCATCAACAAAATCTTCCCCTTCACTTTCACTTTCACTTTCATCTTCACTATACTTTGGTTTGATATCTTGGACCGCTTCAAACGCTGCATGTTCTATCACTCTTGTTACTGGTTCAGCATCTGCCGTTGAATGTTCTCTCACTCTTGTTACAGGTTCAGCATCTACCGCTGTATGTTCTTTGACTCTTGTTAGTAGTTCAGCATATACCGCTGCATGTTCTTTCACTCTTGTTACTGGTTCAGCATCTACCGTTGTATGTTCTTTCAGGCCTGATACCGGTTCACCATACACAATAAGGTTAGGCTCCATTTCTTCAGGAGCTTCATCTGTTGCAAATTGCAGAGCATCAGATTCCACAATCTCAGCTTTTTCGTGCCAACTAATGCAAGAAGAACCATGAGCTGCTAAATCTTGAGAAGGAGTATCATTTGAATCTTCACTTTCACTTTCAGAAAGAAATGAAGCAATGGTCCGGGGACCCAGTGCAAACCTTGAAGAAGTAGATACCCGGTTCAGTTTCTCTCCACCACTTCTGGAATCAAAAGAGCAAGAACGGTGATCTTGCAAATCAGATTTCGATTCAGTTTCAACCATTGAGGCAGTTCTAGAGGAAAAGGTTCGTCCACTAAAGCTTAAAGAAGTAAATGTCTTCCTGAAAATCATTTTTATTTTCATGTTCTACGTCATATACGAAACACATCAAAACAATGTCAAATCCAAATGTACTTTACCTATCACTCTGGCTAGCCATAGAGCCAAAACTTGATATATCTCGATTCCGTTGTAAAGATTTTTTCTTCTGATTCGTGCATACAAGTTTAGAAAAGAAAAATAATAAGCACTAAGAGAACAAACAAAATATGGTTTCAACTCATAATAATCTCCAAAACAAACCTTAATTTCTGGCAGTTTAGAAGGTTTTGATGCTCTTTTGAAGTGAGTAGGATCTGAGTATCGCTTTAAACAAGAACCTGGACCATTTATATCAAATCTGAGGAAAGAATCAAAATCACAATCAGTTTAAAACACAGCAGAAATAGATATAAATCAAAAGACAAAATGTGTAAGGATTAAGGCGTATATACTTGTCCAGCAAGTGCAACCGTGGAGGTGCCCGGCAATCTTCATATGGAGCCATAACAAACGATGGCAAATCCTCGTACATAAAGTGATTTTGTACATTTGGTATACGAGGATGCCATTCCAGACCTGAAACAACATGTCAAAACTCCATTATTCAACTATACTATAAATTATAATCATCTTCTTCATATTATCTGCAACACCAAAATAAACTCAAATTGATTCACTAAATAGTAGTCTACTTCTTTTTTGAGTATAAATGCTTCCATTGATAAGACACATCCACAAATTAATATTCAAAACAGTGCTCATGTCAAACACTAGTCCTTCAATGGTATCACTAAGATTAATAATTCAAATATTGATTACTAAACTTTTTTACATTCTTTAAATAGTAGATCCAAAAGGAAGATAGTTAGTAGACCATGTGACTGTCTAAAGACTTGTATCATATCATCATCAGTTTCTAAACTCAAAAAGAGTAGTTTAAGCTAAGAAAGTTAGTGAAAAGGCATGTGACTTTAGGGCCAACAGTAAACTCAAGAAGATAAAATTTTGTATTAAGAACACATGTGAATCTAGACAAAAAAAAAGAAGATTGACAAAGAGAAACAGGACAAAAGAACCTCCAGTATATGCAAAATGAATGTGATTTGTTTGTGCAAGCGCCGCCTTCTGGATTGAAGGAACTGTAGCTTCAATTTGCTTCAGTCTCATCTTCAATTGATTGCTTCTTGATGCTGTAATCATAACCTCCTCTTGTATTCCATGGAATATCTCTGTTGCAAACCTGAAGAAATCATGTGAAAAATCAAAACTTTACATTATATTGGAGCAAACATTGAAACTAAGCAAATGAAGAAGAAAAGACAGACCAAAATTGAGGAGTTAAAGCATGATAAGATCTCTAACTCCGTATTTTCACTTATGTCAGATCACATTAACAGGAAAAACCCAATATATAAGTACTTAACTCAATAATAATAAATAATCAAATGAAGAACAGAGAGTTGGAGTTGACTTCAAAAGTACTTACTCAGTGAGATCACCAAGTTGACGCAAGATCCCAACGAGACCAGAAACGCCGACGCCGTCTAGAATCGATTTGGGGTCTTCACGATCAACATTCCTGTGAAGCTCCGGTTGCCCTAAACCGTACACATCCTTAACTTGAAGTCTAACAAGCGGCATTTGCTCTCTCCTTGAGAAAAACTCAGGAGGAATGATGAAATGGGTTTCGAGGAAACGAGACAAAGATTGAATTTTTGTGAGTTTTTTTTACTTCTTTTGGTGGTTATGAGATCGTGGCAGCTTAACCGCCGAAAAGAGAGAGGGAAAAATTCGGAGGTTGGAGAAGAGCTTTTTGGGTGTAAAGGAGAGAAAAAGAGTGAGAGAGAGACTCAGAGACATTGCCAACACCGCAAGCCATTCCTTTTCAATATCATTGTTACACAGAAAATAAACAAGAAAAGTACGAAGACAAAATGACGAAAAGGTGCTTACATCAAACGAAAGACTCCAGTAACCTACCATATGGAATTAAATATTTATTTGGGATCATCATCCAAAAGTTCCAAATTCTTTTTTTTTTCTAAATTATTTGGAATTAAAATAGTTATAATTGCCATGATCCAGTCCAATTTTACCCGCTTTCAAAAGTATTTAGATTATGGATCACGTATTAGTTAACTGTTGAAAAATATAATATTTATAATTATATATTTGTTGCGACTATAATCTATCTTAAGAAATTTACATTCATGATTCTTTTGTGAAATGATATAGAATTTTACAACGATATTTTCTATGTATGTAGTACCCTAAAATATAAGTTAAAGAACTTCTTTTTTTCAAGCAATATTTCACTACTAAACTCTATTTAGAGTAATTAGAATTTTAGATAATGACTTTGACTAAGCTTAGGTATTCGCGTACTCGAATCCGATTGGGTTGGATATTTCGAGTATTTCGGGTTTATCTATAAAAAAAATATGTTCGGGTATTTTTGCAAGTTAGAGTAGGGTTCGGGTATTAAATTTCGGGTTTGGGTACTAAATTTCAGTTCGAGTTTGGGTCGAATATCCGAATTTTTAAACTAATTTTTTGATCAAAATATTTTCAAAAAACAGACTTAAAAATTATAACTTATTAAAATGTTTAATATTTTAGTTTTATTTCGTTATATTGATTATAAATTGACTAGTTTATTTAGATTTATAATTATGATTTTAAATATTTGTGTAAGTATAAGTATATATATAAATATATGTATAAATATATTATATATTTCGGGTATTCGTTCGAGGTTCGGGTACTCGTAATTTCATAATGTAAAACTCGTTCGGCTATTTTATAGATTTTGGTTTGATTCGGATTCGAGTAATTTGGATCAGGTTCAGATTCGAGTTCGGATTTCGAATATTATGGCCATACCTAACTTTGACATCAAAATTCAATTTTTCCTTACCTTCCATGTTTTGAAATATAAGATGTTAAATTTTTTTTTGTTAATTTCATAAGTGTTCTGCATTTTTAATGCAAAATTCATTGAATTTGATATTTATTTGTTATTCTTTAGTATTTTTTTTTATTTCCATCATTTTAATATAACTTTATGATTGGTTAGACTATATTGAATTAAAATATTAAAAAAAAATTTAAAAGAAAGATAAAATAATTCCTTATACGTGTACTTATAATTTAAACATTTATAGTTAAGTTAATTTAGATCATATAATGAAAATTTGAAGACCTGTAAAAGATAGACATGCGTTAAAGTTTAGATGGCGTTAGAGTTTGGATTACAGAATAAGAAGTTGGTCGTTTGTGAGGAAATAGACTCCTTGAACTAGCTGCCTTCATATTTATTGATCAACCAAGTACTCCCATTAATAGGATACCAACACATACCCTCGTACACATATTTATATAATTTTTCTTCTAGAAATTTATATATGTGATACAAGTCATATTAATTTTCTAAGTAATATATCCCAACTGCCGAAAAACAAGTAGTAAGTAATGTATCTTACTCTCGCGTCGTATACTAATACATCTACTAACTACAAGTTAAGTTTTATGCAACACGAGATACATGATATTTTGCATCTATGCACGTGCGAATAGTGTGTTGGTACATTCATATAAATTGGCTAAAGATGAAGACATCTAAATCTTACGTTAAGATACTTACACAGATGCATGTGGATGTGTGACCTACTCCACGTTTAGCGATATATACACAATTAACCATGCATAGCTTTTTTAGATCTGTGCTTCTATACTTGTTAGGATCTAACACACATTAACCAAACTCTCATTCACTCGAGCTCTTTTGTCATTTTCCAAAACATTTTTATTAAATATTAACATTTTCATGCATTCATAATACTTAATTCAAATGGATCAGTAAATAAAAGTGCTATTTACTATTTTATATGGTCCTTGTATAGTATTATTTAATAAGTGATGTAATTAATTAGATCCATGAATGAATTTTACTTCTACTCTAGATTTATGAATGCTACCTAATGTTTGTATTTTTTTCCAATAGATGATTATATCTTCAGGGGGAAATTGAGAAATACAACACGATACAATATATTATTTGCATTTAAATAAATCAAAATAAAATTAAAAATTGGCGCAATGCATTTGTTTTTTTTTGGTCGTGGAAGGGAGGAAACCCTCCCAAATTAATTCATACTCTAAATATAAATTAAGAACAATTTAGACATGAAAATCCAACTCCCACCATATCATACGAAAAAAATCAAGGAACAATCGTGAGGAACAAAACTAAAAAATGATACCCTAAAAGTAAAGTAAACACATAATTTGCAAATCATCCGCCTCTCAATACATATGAGATAGACGGACTATCCATTTTTTAGTAATGAATCCATGGCACAAGCATACCATGAATGACAGAGGATATGAGTAAGAGATCCATGTCTTAAGAAAACGCACCACCAATTTAGAATCGATTTCAATCTCCAGGCAACAAACACGATACTCCCAAGCTAAACATAGACCATAGTACGCACCCCCAAGGATCTGCCATTGGAGCTGAACAAGAGCCAATATTCAGGCTAAAACCGGCAATCCATGACCCGTGATGATCACGGAGTACTTTTCCCGCTGTTTCAAAACCAAGATTCCCCCTAGAAGCACCATCAGTATTAACTTTATACCTGTCTCACGAAGGCGCATACCAAGCAATGACACAACTAAAATGACTCTTTGTATGTTGAGTAACAGAGATATTATTGTGTGCAAGAGTCAATTCCTTCCCTCGGTCAAACAAAAACTTAATTTGATCTCGGCAAAGTCCCATGGAACCAAAAACATTACCACACCTCCATTTACAATTCTACCAGACAGTTACCGCAACCAAAGTCGACCACTTGCTTCGCAATGCATCCCGCTATGAACCCAAATTTAAATATAGCCATTCAAAAAGGGACATCGATAAAAAAGCACTTCGAAGGCATGAAGGGATAATTTGTTGCCAAATCTCTGATGCCGCTGAAAAATCTCTTAAAATATGTAAGATTGATTCGACTATTCCATTACACACTTGACAAGTCGAAGATGTATCCATATGTCTTCACACCTTTTCTTCATTTGTTATAATGGCTTGATTTGCCAACAACCAAAGAAAACATATAATTCTCTCTGGAGCTATAACTCTCCAAATGTGATCGTAGAAGTCTTATGTGCCCAGATAATTCCATGGTTCTCAACTTTTGGATATGTGTCCCATATCCTCTCGTGGAACATTATTAGTTGATAACATATTATATGTAGATTTAACACTGAGTGAACCATTCTCCGAGAAACCCCATGCTAGTCGATCATGGGAGTTTTACCCACTGATAACACGAGTTTTAACCCTATATCCTACAACAAGTGCACAACAAACGTAAAAGTATTTAGGGGTCGAATTTCTCAGAGAACCAGATTACACTTTCGACTTCTATCAAATCGCAAGCTATATCAATCAAAATAAGAGAAGTAAATACTAACAACTTAAACGCGAATGTAATCAAATGACTAAAGCAATCGGATGTCGGGTATCTCTCTCTC
>JAKUCM010003491.1:0-40621 GCA_023374145.1 Lepidium sativum
AAACCAATTGAAAATGAATAGAATAAATCATTAATTATATATTAAATTAGAATAATCTTAATTTCTGATCGAGATATTTTTGACATTCTAATAAAACATCTCCAGATGTATGTAAAAAACAATCTAAAACCATTATTTCAATAATGTCTATCTGACCATGTTTAATATCATATTAAAAATCATATTCATTCAAATAAACCTTGTATATTAGATTACACAAATCTCAATTTTTGATGTAAGATATTTTCAAATTCTAATGGAGAAAACCAACAATATTGATAGGAATCAGATCAAGGTTTATCTAACCAAATTTTCATAAGATTAATAAACTTTTGAATATTCGTTTTACTAAAATCCTCGAAGTATTTTCTTTGCACATTCTTCTTTAACAGATAAACTAAAAAATAAGATGGTCCATACATATCTTTGTGATTATTATCCCAATTCTCACCATGTGAAAACATGTTTTTTGTCATTATCTTTTTAAAGACCAAGACTGTTGTTACTCGTTTATCTTGTCTTGTATGATCTCGACCATTAATAGTCAGTCACTTTGGTGTTTGTAGTGAGTCCATAAAGACACCATAAAAACGACGTCGTAAAACAAAAGTATTTGTAAGATTCTACCAATAAAATTTGACATTGACAACGACCAAAACATCACTTACACGAGGCATTTTGGCAGGTGAAGTATACCAATATTTTCCATTTCTAACCAAATTATTTTATTCTATTTAATTGTAATTTAATTCTTTGTAGACAAAAAGTCACTTGATCCAAACAAAATCTGACATTATTTTAGTTTTTTTTTTGAAGTATTTAAAGAACTCTTATAATGTCATTATCATATCAAAGTTCACACATATTGTATATAAAATATATTTTCCATATTTAACTAGACAATGTTTAAGAATTTACAAATCAATTAATAAATTATTTAGTTTTATAAAATATGATTTCTAATCTACTTAATAACTATTAGACAAATAAAACTATGCTTTTTTTATATGGAAAGTTGAAATATGGAACATTTTGATATAAATATTTATTCATAAAACATCATCAATTTGATACAAAAGAAGTAAAGATATTTTCATCGTATATTTTCAATTTAGGAAATATATCCACAAAAAAAGTTTAATCGATGCATAGGAAACACTTGTCTATAATTACAAAAGGTTGAAGGTGACGTCTAAAATATTTTGTTCCCCAATAGACATAAATCATGTTGATATTTAATGTCTTTAGAAATTATCAATCCAACCAGACAAAAGTAATAATTACTCAAAGATACAAAATGTAATTTATTAAACTTATTTACTCTAAAGAAAAATGTAACATATACAAATGGCTCTTAATCTAGTTGTCGACAGATAGTAAATTTCCATACAGTAGCTTATTTACACAATTTAGGATCGAGTCTTTCCGCTTACGTTATATAAGAATTTGGTTATTGGGCGGTCAGTTGTAGTCTAATATAATTTGTCGTTGACAAAAAAATGTAACATATAAGCCATAACCATTTCTCACAAAATTATATCCATAGCAAATGAAATTAAGTTTCAATATTTAAATATTACACATACTTGTTTAAGTCTTATAAATATAAGATAAGATTACACCTTAAAATTACATGTAAATAAAGTAATTATCAATACATGTAAAACCACAGTTTTGTTAGATTGGATTGCATATATAACACGTGGATTTTTGGCAGGTGACCAAGAAAAATCATTTTTTAAAGTATGAAATCAATTATCTAATACTTGTCCCCTAATTACACTATTAATTTATTTTTGTGGTAGTATAAGCACTAGAAAAATTCAATATAGTGATACTCAATCACTAAAATCCAAGTCATTCCAAATACTTCCACACTTGACCAAAGGGTATTATCGTCTTCGCACATAAACCTACCTATAACATTATAAATACCAACCTGAACCACAGATCCATGCAGAGACCTTACAAAACATAACTTGTCTCTTCTTCTTCTAGCTTCATCTTGAAACTACTTACAAAAATGGATAATTTAGCTTTCAACTCTTCTGATTTCATGGCCAAGTCAATCCCAGAGACTTCGTCGTTTAGCAACATGTATCTCTTCACAACACTTCACGCTCTTGTTATCATTTCTCTCTTAATGATATTCAAGTTAATGAAGTCATCTTCACAAAACAGAAAGTTGCATCCACTTCCACCAGGTCCCAAAGGTTTTCCGATCATCGGTATGATTCCGGCGATGCTTAAGAACCGTCCTGTTTTCCGGTGGATTCATAGTCTCATGAAACAACTCAACACAGATATAGCTTGTATCCGTTTAGGAAACACTCACATAATCCCTGTGACATGTCCTAAGATAGCTCGAGAGATTTTCAAGCAACAAGATGCAATCTTTGCTTCAAGACCACTCACTTATGCTCAGAAGATCCTCTCAAATGGCTACAAAACTTGTGTGATCACACCATTTGGAGACCAATTCAAAAAGATGAGGAAAGTTATCATGACAGAGATTGTTTGTCCTGCAAGACATCGATGGTTACATGACAATAGAGCTGAAGAAACTGATCACTTAACCGGTTGGCTCTATAACATGGTTAAAAACTCGGAATCGATAGATCTCCGATTCGTTACGAGGCATTACTGTGGTAATGTGATCAAGAGGCTTATGTTTGGGACAAGAACATTCTCAATGAAGACTCAAGCTAATGGAGGACCAACTAAAGAAGATATTGAACATATGGAAGCTATGTTTGAAGGTTTAGGGTTTACATTTGCGTTTTGTGTATCGGATTATTTACCAATACTTACGGGTTTGGATCTAAATGGACATGAGAAGATCATGAGAGAAGCTAGTGCAATAATGGATAAGTATCATGATCCAATTATTGATGAAAGGATTAAGATATGGAGAGAAGGTAAAAGGACAGTAATTGAAGATTTTCTAGATATATTTATATCTATCAAAGATGAAGATGGCCAATCTTTGCTTACTGCTGATGAAATCAAGCCCACCATTAAGGTACTTAATTTTCTAATTTCTATTTCATATATATATATATATATATATATAACCAATTATCACTTAAATAAAATCATTTAAAAAGTACTTTGACATTTATTACTAGTCGAATTTATAATGTTTTTAAAACATATGCTTTGAATAATGTTTAAATCTAAGGTTTTGGCAAAACGCCAAAACAAGATAATATATATCCATGCTAAAAAAGTGCAACACCACTATTTTTTTCTTAGTTATGGTGAAAGCAATGCTTCATGTGAGACCATTATTGAATAAAAGGTTGGCTTTATTTTGAAGTTAAAATAGCGAAAGTGTAAAACATATTGGAAGTTCTAATAATAGAAAAGTGTAGAAACGATTACAAAAAGAAAAATGTTCTCATTCTTCATTTTCTTTGATAAAGAACACACAAATGATCACTTTGAATAAATCTCCAACAGATAATACTATGACATTTCTTTGTCTATTGGAATTTATTATGTTTATACTATATATGTTTTGGAAAATTGTTTTATCTAACATTTTGTCAAAAACCCAAAACGTACAATACATATTTGTATATATTTTTCTTAGCTAAAAAACTGCAAACCACACCAATATCAGTCCGACTTATGTTTGTAGATAAATATGGTGAACCAAAGCATGAGTATAACGTCAATATTGGTTCATGTAGTTAAGTCCATGGACCAAAAAGTTTGGCTTTATTTATAATTTAAAATGGCAAAAACTTATTGGGAGTCTTAGGAGAAATAGAAAAGTGTGGAAACTATAAAAGACAAAGAAATAATATTTATAGCATAAAACTAAATATTCATGTGCCGAACACATGTGATCCAATGGTATAATCACTTTACAAATTCTCAAGGCACCAGAGATCGAATCCTTTATTTGCAATGGTAGTAGCGGGATTTAAAAAGCCACTAAGTTAGTTGACGAAAAAAAAAAGTTTCACATGAGAATTGAAGTATTTTTAGTCAAATAGATTTATCATTTTTTCTTTGCTCAAATTTTATTACAAAAAATTATATAGTGTTATGTGATATTGTTTGGAATATAGGGATTTGAGAAAAAAAATTTCATTGGTCCCATTCATATGTTGAACCCATGAGTTCGAACTAAATGTCTAAGAGTCAAAACCAAAATGGTCTTACCATTTGATCCATCAAAATTTTGACTACTAAATATTCGTGTAGTAGACCCATGTGACAATGAAAAGACTAGTAAATGCATAGAAATATTTTTTATGTCAAATTGCTTAACCTAATAATAATTCTTATTTATATAATTTTCTTTATAGGAACTTGTAATGGCGGCTCCAGACAATCCATCAAACGCTATAGAATGGGCAATGGCAGAGATGATAAACAAACCAGAAATCCTTCACAAAGCAATAGAAGAACTTGATAGAGTCGTCGGCAAAACCAGATTAGTACAAGAATCCGATATACCAAAACTAAACTATCTCAAATCTATAATTCGAGAAGCATTTCGTCTTCATCCAGTAGCAGCTTTTAATCTCCCACACGTGGCACTTTCCGACACAACAGTCGCAGGTTATCATATTCCAAAAGGAAGTCAAGTTTTACTAAGTCGTTATGGTCTTGGTCGTAACCCTAAAGTTTGGTCTGATCCATTAAGTTTTAAACCGGAAAGACATTTAAACGAATGTTTAGAAGTGACTTTAACCGAGAATGATCTCCGGTTTATTTCGTTTAGTACCGGAAAAAGAGGTTGTGCTGCTCCAGCTTTAGGTACGGCTATAACTACTATGATGCTTGCTAGGCTTTTACAAGGGTTTAAGTGGAAACTAGTTGGTGGTGAGACACGTGTCGAGCTGATGGAATCAAGTCATGATATGTTTCTTTCAAAGCCTTTAGTTATGGTTGGAGAATTGAGATTGTCGGAAGATCTTTACCCAACTATAAAGTGAGAGAGGTTTTTGTATATATAATGAATAATGTGTAAGTGTATAAGCTAAGTTTGGTTTGGTCTCTATGGAAACACTTGAAGTGTGTTTCCTCTTGCTTTGGCTTTTTTAATCTATATGTAATAATTTTGGTTTTGTTTTGATGACTAATAAGAAAGATTATACTGTTTTCTCTTTTTAATTTTGTCACTTTTAGTCAATAATTGACTAAAGCTCAAACTCTTTTCTTCAAATTTATAAACAAGTAAGACTTTCTAAAATTAAACTTCAATAATAAATATATAAAACTGCATCTAGTACCCAATCAAGTTATTAAATTGTAGAAAATACCACAAATCCAAACCTTTGCAGAAAATTGTACTTCTCGCCAAGCGAAAAAATCTTTTTGTCCTTAAAATGTCACAATTGTTAATTTTCTCCAGTCGGACAAAGATATGATTTTTAATCGGAACACAATTACCAAAATATTAAGAGTTATGATTTTAGATGTTTTTGCATATCTTTTATTTGAACGTACATATTTTATATGTATATATTTATAACAATTACCAAAATTTTTTTTTTTTGTCAACGGCAAGTTATATTGGAGCACAACTGACCGGTCCAATAGTCAAATTTCTACATAATGTAGGTAGAGAGACTCGATCTCTGGTTGTGCAAATGAGTTGCCTTATGTGGACTTAGCTAGCGCCTGCCACTAGAGTAAGAGCCATTTGCATAGAAAACGTATAATCTATAACTAATAATTAATTAACTTTTGTAAGGAAAATATATCATTCCATTAAACATATTTGTTTTTCATGCGGATGTATATGTTTTTCGCGTGTATTGATAATAGGAGCAATTTCGTTAATGTTCTATGCCACCAATACCACACAAAGTGACATATTCTGCAAAAAGAAAAATATGAGGTATAATTTAAAATAAAATAAAAAACTGAAATATGACATTTTTTATAATTTTCCATAATAAATAATTGATATAGACTTAAAGCAAATAATCAAAAACATTTAATTTCTTTCTCAATCTTGGTCTAAAATACAAATACTTTTTTTTTAATGAGTTTGATTGATTACATATAAAAGATCATTTGCAAACAACATTTTCAAATTGTCCTTTGTATAAAAATGAAACGTTGATCTGTATATTTATTTTATATAAAAATGTATTGATTCTATTTATTTACATTTTAGATTCCTATAACCTGCAAAGATTCTTTCTTATTTTCTTTCCAAAGAAATATGATTTAAAAAATAAATAAAATTTTAAAATAAGAAAAGGGCTATGTTCTTCTAGCGAACTCCTTTCATTCGTTTCTCTCTTCACGCTTCAGCTTTCTTATCTCTCTCTCTTCCAAGGCTCTTCCTTTCTTCCGTCTTCACCATTATTACGGTATTCGTCACCTTCTCCAACTCAGTTTCTCCACTTTAGAGAAACCAATCTCTGTCTTCTCATCTTCTCTATCAATCCTCTCTCTTTTAGGTTTCTATTTCCACGATTGAAACATCGGACTAACGAAGATTTTCCGAGGTTTACACATTTTGCTTTGTTTGGGCTCGTTTCTATTTACCCATAAAGTTAAAATTTGATCTTTTGTTGTGTTATTGGATGATCTGGTTCTGTTTCGTTTGGAGTATGTGTTCATTCCAATGGCTTGTTGATGATGCAAATTGTGTTTGGTTTCTTTCTTTGTATTGCATTGGCTTGTGTTCATTTGATTCATGATTGTTTCTGAATACATAGAGTGAAAAATTTAGATTTTTGTGGCTAATGCTATACTTAATTTGTATTGCAGGGAGTGTGTATTGACAGCTAGATATGGCTCTATTACAGTTTGGAAGTACTTGTGTTGCTCAATGGAGTATTCGTCCTCAGTTTGCAATGAGAGCTTATTATCCAATCAGAATCGAATCAAGTCACCAGCACAAGTATGGTTTTCTGTTTAAGTCTCTAGATTGCATTTAGTTCATGACATTGATACTAGTTTGGTCCTTGGCTTTAAAGACGTAGTTTTGATTTGTACACATTGCACATCTTAAAGATGAGTCTTCGTTGAAGTTTTATTCAAGTTAGTATCTGTGAATCTTAGACTGAGTTTTACTGTACTGATGATGTGGAAATCGAGAAAAGAGAAGATAAATTTTTGGAAGAGTGTTATATATCTGAAATAGCAGTAAAAGGTTTTCCATTTCATAATATTTCAGTTCTGTGAGCCAAATAAATTGTTTGGGAGCTTCAAGGTCGAATATGTTCGCACATGGGTCCTTGTCCTTTTTGTCGATGACAGGAAAGTCCAGAAATATGCATCCTCGCAGAGGATCTCGTTTCGTTGTTAGAGCTGATGCAGTATGTGTTTCTCTTCTTTACCCTTTTGCAGAATGTGTATTCTCATCTTTATCAATTTTGGGTGATTGATTGCAATATTAGGATTACTATTCAGTACTTGGAGTTTCGAGAAATGCAACCAAATCTGAGATTAAAAGTGGTATGTTTCTGTTTTTCTGAATGTAAGAGATTCCCGTGTTTATAGCTTGTATGCACACGTTCAATGTATTATCAAACGCTTGATATGAATGCTTTGTGTTTCTTGAGTTTTTTTTTTGTTTGGACTTGGTATTTTTTGGTATGACATTGTTTCACTCTTCCTTGCCCTTGTTTCAGCTTACAGGAAGCTGGCAAGGAGTTACCATCCGGATGTGAACAAGTAAGTGAAAAACTGCATTTTAATGAAGATCGGTGCTCTATATCTTAAGAACAAGAAGATAGGATCAACACTCAAGTACAAGATGAAAATTTGATTAGCCAAATGTAAGATATGCCAAGAACAAGATGACTACAAACCATAGACTATGTTTTCTTCAAGATTGGGAAAACATCTACCTTCAAAACTCATATGCATTTGTGAATCAAGACCAAAAAACTTGAAATGCTTGGAAACTGCTTGGTTTCCTGTAAGACTGATACTTTGAATTTAGAGAATGGTTACCGTCCTGTTTATTAGTTTATTATGTTCTTACAGGGAACCTGGTGCAGAAGAGAAATTCAAAGAAATAAGTAATGCATATGAGGTGAAAAGAATTGCAAATTCTCCTTTGCTTCTATTATGAAAATGCAAACCTTCTATAGATGCTCTTTTTAGCTTTTTGAGGTTGGTGTTGACTAAAGAACAAAATTTGTTGTGCAGGTTCTATCAGATGATGAAAAGAAATCTCTTTACGACAGGTTTGGTGAGGCTGGAGTTAAAGGCGCTGGTGGAATGGGAGGCATGGGGGTACGTTGCTTAAAATAAAGGTTTGCAGATTTATTCTTGATTGGAACTTGGAGCTAACTTTTTTTGTATGAACTTTTAATAGGATTTTAGTAATCCATTCGATCTATTCGAGTCATTATTCGAAGGTATGGGTGGGATGGGAGGAGGTGACACGGGTAGAGGTTCAAGAAGCAGAGCCGTTGATGGTCAAGATGAGTATTACTCGCTAATATTAAACTTCAAAGAAGCAGTTTTCGGAATGGAGAAAGAGATAGAGACATCCCGGCTTGAGAAATGTGGGACTTGTGAAGGTTCAGGTGCAAAACCGGGAACCAAACCTACCCAATGCACCACGTGCGGGGGACAAGGCCAAGTGGTTTCATCAGCAAGAACTCCTCTGGGTGTGTTCCAGCAAGTCATGACTTGCTCGTCCTGTAATGGCACTGGAGAGATCTCAACACCTTGTGGTACTTGCTCTGGAGATGGACGTGTGAGGAAGACAAAACGGATAAGTCTCAAAGTACCAGCAGGGGTTGATTCCGGTAGCCGGTTAAGAGTGAGACGAGAAGGTAATGCCGGAAAGAGAGGCGGGTCACCGGGAGATCTGTTTGTTGTTATAGAGGTTATACCGGACCCAGTCTTGAAACGAGAAGACACAAACATTCTCTACACGTGCAAGATATCATATATTGATGCAATTCTAGGGACAACATTGAAAGTCCCAACGGTGGATGGAACAGTGGATTTGAAAGTTCCGGCAGGAACACAACCAAGCACAACTCTAGTGATGGCTAAAAAGGGAGTTCCAGTATTGAACAAGAGCAATATGAGAGGTGATCAGTTGGTGAGAGTGCAAGTGGAGATACCTAAGAGATTAAGCAAAGAGGAGAAGAAACTTATCGAGGAGCTTGCTGATATGAGGAAGAACAAGACTGCTAATAGCACCGTGAGATGATTTAGAAAAATGGAAAATTTTGACATTGAAGATGTAAATCTAATATATTTACATTATTCCACTCTAGCTTGTGATATTTTGTATGTCTGTTTCAAAGAGGAAACATATTAATGAAGCAAGCAAGTGGAAGGAATGTAATTATTGTTATGTTGAAGTGGAAATTGAAGAAGATTAAGAATCTTCTTTTTTTGGCTAAGGCTTTTTTGGAATTCAACTTTGGTGGAACTTCAATACAACTTCTAGCTACTTTGGTCTCAGAGATTCCTGGAACATTTCATCATGTCTAATCTTTAGACAACAAAGAAACATCATATAAACCAAAAGATTGAGAAAAGAAGAAAACAGTTATGCAAGTTGTGGCTTTTAATGATCCCCAACTGATCTCTGATGAAACTCTACTGATTCACAAGATTCCACAGCCATGGTGTGATCTGAAAAGAACTCACTACATAAAACCAAAAGATCTAAACAAGAATAGCTGTTTTAATCCTCAACTTGTTACAATGTAGTACCTCCTCCATCTGACATAAGAGATGCAGCAGCGGTTGCCACAACTCTTGAGAAGATAAACGGTTTCGACAAGTGAACAAGCCTGAAACAAAAAAAAATATAATGTACATTCAAGATACATTATCATTAGTTATAAGATAGATGTAACATGTATAAGATTAATAATCTTACGGGGCTAGATATCCACAGAAAGATGAAACTGCAGCTGCGACAAAACTTGAAAATCTAGAGATACCGGGACAGCATAGATATACGTATATATATAATCTGTATCCCAGGTGTTACAGGCACAGCCTCGTCCATAGCATGAACTTTAGGCATCATATTATCTAAAGATACAGTTCTAGCTTTTAACCAAATGAGTAGAAGATAGTTATTGTGTTCTTTCTTAGTTTAACAAGATGGCCTATTAGCTCAGTTGGTTAGAGCGTCGTGCTAATAACGCGAAGGTCACAGGTTCGATCCCTGTATAGGCCACTTTTTTATTCTCGCTAGCTCATTGGCCAATGTTATGGGCCTCACATTAATCCAAAACTAATCATTTTGACCCATTAAAATTACTATTTTGTAAATTAATATATACTAAAAATCTTTATAAAATAATATAATTTTATAATATTAAATTAAATGTTTAATTCAATTAGTATATTAATAGATTAATATTTTCTATATCTTAATAAAAAATTATTATTTTAATATAATCTCATGAATTTATAAAAGTTTAACTGTATAATATATCTTTGATTAATATTATAATGTAAATTGACAAAAACTATATAATTATAAATAAATAAAAATTATCGGTTTAAAATTCCTAACGTATAAGAAAATAGTTACATGTTAAAAATAATAATATATAAATAAGTTATTGTTGGTAATAGTAAAGAGTGCGACAAATTCATATAAACATTGAGATATATTTACTTCGATCAACTTCTCTTTGTGTTGACCCTTTCATTAATCTAATCTACTTTCGACCAAACTTTTCCTTGGTTTAGTCAATAATCCAACGTAAAGACTTTTAAAATATGTGGAAAATTGAGTAAAGACTAGTCATATTAAATAAGTCAAACTGGATTTTGTTTTGTGAATTACCCTATTGGCTTTTTAAATCTCCTCCTACAATAACAGGTACAAGACTCGATCCCTGGTACCTTGAGAATTTGTAAAGTGAATACACTATTGGACCACCTGTCCTCGACAGCTGTGTGGATTTATCTTTGTAAAATTTATTATTGTGTATATAAAGAGATTGTTATAACAAAAGAATCTACTAAAAGAAACTATTTATCTTTGCAAAACACATGAAAAAAAACTCTGAACACTTGTTTTCGAGGATTAAAAAAACTTATAATAAGTTTTATAAATTTCAGTTTATTATGATGAATTGTTAACTGAAATTTTATTTTAAAAGAAATTTTTCAGGAGCTTTATATAATTGTCGCAAATTAAACTTATAAGTATTCTAGTCATTTTTATAATAATTGGTTTAGAAAACGTTAAACGACTAAAACAATGATGTTTTGTTTAGTTTCCTAAGCTAAATCATTCAAAAAATTGTGTCGTATGACTTCTATACATGAAAATTAAGCTACTAATAAAACACATATTAAACATTTTAAAAATTTAATTGTTTGTTAATAATTTTTCACAGGGTTGAACAAAATTTATGGCAGAAATAATTAACAAAAAGAAGTTCGTTTTATTAATTATTTCTGCCATAAATTTTGTTCAATCCTGTGAAAAATTATTAACAATACATTTGCAATTAAAATTTTAAAATGTTTAATATGTGTTTCAATTGGACAAACCAACTTTATGAAGTTTCCTCTGCGATTACAGTCAAAGTAATTGAAAAACGATAAAAGAAGATTCAATGAATTTATTGATCAGTCAAGCTTTTGATTTAATTGGACAAACCAACTTTACGAAGTTTCCTCTGATATTGCAATCAAAATATTTGAATTCATTACGTAGCTAAAGTGACAAGAGGATAAAAGAAGACACAATTAAATAATGATAAGAGAATAAAAGCAAATTGCTCTAAATCTAGTGGCGCGCGGTAAGTCAACATAAGACAGTTCATTTGTACAATTATGGATCAAGTCCCGTATACATTAGGTAGGAATTTAGTTATTGGGCCGACCAGTTGTAGTTTCATATAATTTGTCGCTGACAAAAAAATTAATGAGATAAATGTGGGAAAATTAAAAGTAAATCAAACTTAGTGAAGATGTATATCTAACCCAAAAAAAAAAAATAATAATAGTCAAGGTGTGTTGGATTTTTCTTACTACAGTAGAATCTATTATTTTGTATATAAACAGATTTGCTCGAGTTTACTTACTATCACACTTTCAAGTTTTCTTTTATATTCAACAAAATTAAATTAGTTTAAAATAAAGATGAAAGGTTTATGGGACTCAACGAGTATCATTTTCATTACTTTTTCTTTGTTCTTCTTTTTCACTTTTGGAGCTGTGTTTTCTGACCTTACTAGTAAGCACTTGTGTCCTCCTGAACAAAGGTATTCACTTCTTGAGTTCAAAAACGAGTTTAAGATTGGAAACTGTGTTTCTTATGATGGTACTAATGTTCATCGGAAGATAGAGTCATGGACGAACAATAGTGATTGCTGTAACTGGGAGGGTATCACATGTAAAGCCGAGTTAGGAGAAGTACTGATCGAACTAAACCTTGGGAGAAGCTGCCTCCATAGCCGGGTTCACTCCAATAGTAGTTTCTTAAGGCTTCAAAACCTTCATTTTCTAACTACTCTAGACCTTTCTAATAACTATCTTACTGGTCTAATCCCTTCTTCAATCGGAAACCTTTCTCATCTCAACCGTCTCTACCTTAATGATAATCAGTTTTCGGGTCCAATCCCTATTTCAATTGGAAATCTTACTTGTCTTACCAATCTCGACCTTTCTTTTAATCAGTTTTCAGGTCCAATTCCTTCTTCCATTGGAAACCTTACTTATCTCACCACCCTCTACCTTTCTTTTAATCAATTTTCAGGTTTAATCCCTTATTCGATTGGAAAGCTTTCTCGTCTCACCGATCTCTACTTTTATTATAATCAATTTTCGGGTCAAATCCCTTCTTCAATTGGAAACCTTTCTCATCTCACCAATCTATTCCTTTCTTTTAATCATTTATCGGGTCAAATCCCTTCTTCGATTGGAAAGCTTTATCATCTCACAAATATCCCCCTTTCCTCTAATCAGTTCTTGGGTCCAATCCCTTATTTGATTGGAAATTTGTCTTATCTTTATAATCTTGACATTTCTCATAATCAATTTTCGGGTCAGATTCCATATGTCATTGGAAACCTTTATAATCTAGGAGCTCTCTACCTTTCTTCTAATCAACTTTCTGGTCAGATTCCATCTACTATCAAAAACCTTTCTGGCCTCTACACACTGGATATTTCCAACAACAAAATCGAAGGTCAAATTCCTAGCTATTTATGGATGCTTCCAAACTTGGAGTACCTAGAACTTTCCAACAACATTCTCACTGGTTTTGAAAGATCATCAAAACATGGACATTCCTCTATCAAGGGATCATCTATATTGAAAAACTTTTTTGGCTCCAACAACAACATCACAGACAATATTCCATCTTCTATATGCTCTTTGCGTTCTCTAATCACTCTCGATTTATCTGAAAACAACATTAATGGCCCAATCCCTAAATGTATGGGTAATCTTAAAAGTACTCTTTCAGATCTAAACCTTCGTCATAATTCTCTTAGTGGAAGTCTTCCAGAAGATATATTTGGAAGGCTAAGGTCTCTTGATGTCGGCCATAACAACCTTTTAGGAAAACTTCCAAGATCTTTGATTCGTTGCTCTTTTCTTGAAGTTCTGAACGTGGAAAGCAACATAATCAATGACACGTTTCCCTTCTGGTTGAGTTCTCTACAAGAGTTGCAAGTTCTTGTTTTACGCTCCAACGTATTCCATGGACCCATACATCATGCCTCATTCCCTAAGTTGCGGATCATTGACATATCACATAATCAGTTCAATGGAACTTTGGCATCAGATTACTTTGTGAAGTGGAATGCTATGTCAACACTTGGAAAAACTGAGGACCAGTCTAGTGGAAAGTACATGGGATCAGAGTATTATGTCGATAAGATGGTTTTGATGAATAAAGGTGTAGAAATGGAGCTAATACGTATCCTAAAAATCTATACATCAATCGACTTTTCAGGAAACAAAATTGAAGGAGAGATTCCAAGATCCATTGGTATATTAAAAGAGCTTCATATACTCAACTTGTCAAAGAATGCTTTTAGTGGCCACATTCCTTCATCTATGGGGAACCTCACAGCTCTTGAGTCGTTGGACGTTGGCCAAAATAATCTTTCAGGAGAAATACCAATAGAGTTAGGGAGCCTTTCGTTTCTCGAGTACATGAACTTCTCTCATAACCAGCTTAAAGGTCTAGTACCAGGGGGCACTCAGTTTCGAACGCAGCCATGCTCTTCCTTTCAGTATAACATGGGACTTTTTGGCCTTTCTCTTGACGAAGCTTGCGGAAATATTCACATGCCAGAACCTAAGAAAACGTTGGAATCAGAGGAAGAAAAAGAAGAAGAAGTGATTAGTTGGATTGCAGCTGGAATAGGATTCGGACCAGGTCTTGTCTTTGGATTATCAGTTGGATACATTTGGTTTTTCCACATACGCGTGAGTGCTTCATAAACTCTTTAATAAGGTAAATGCTCTTACTTTTGAATGAATATGTTAGAAGAAATCAATAGATCAAAATATTAGTATGATATTGATTAGTTAAAATTTTGAGAAACAAAACTCTCAATTATATAAACATTCGTTTGTTTATTAATTTCTGATGTTTTCCGTAATATTTGATCAGGCAAATCTTTCCCAGAAACACAGGATGAGTGCAAGCCAAACAACAAATAGATGATCCAAATATATTCAATGTAAAAGATGTTATGAATGTAATGTTGAACTATAAATTCTCCATTTTTATTAAAATTATCAGATTGGGATGAACTATAAATTTGTTGTAGATAACGTCTTGTGCACAGGAGATAAATTTTTGAAGAATGAATATATGTTTATAGTTATTTTTTTTTTTTTATAATATTTATACGTGATATTTGTTTTTGTGGTTTGATTTGTATACGTAAGTTTATTAATTTTATATATACTAAATGTTATTAAAATCAATTTATATGGTGATACATACGAAATATAATTTTTGATCTTTGTTTAATGCATTGCAATTTTCGTATATTAGTTTTCTTTGACTCGTGTTATTTTCATGTGCAAAACCGGGAACCAAACCGACCCAATGCAGCACGAGGGGGAAAAGGCCAAGTGGTTTCATCAGCAAGAACTCCTCTCGGTCTGTTCCAGCAATTCATGACTTGATCTTCCTGTAATGGCACTGGAGAGATCTCGACTCCATGTGGTACTTGCAGGGGTTGATTCCGGTAGCCCGTTAAGAGTGAGACGTGAAGGTAACGCCGGAAAGAGAGGCGGATCACCTCGAGATCTGTTTGTTGTTATAGAGGTTATACCAGACCCAGTCTTGAAACGAGAAGACACAAACATTCTCTACACGTGCAAGATATCATATATAGATGCAATTCTAGGGACAACATTGAAAGTCCCAACGGTGGATGGAACAGTGGATTGGAAAGTTCCGGCAGGAACACAACCAAGCACAACTCTAGTGATGGCTATAAAGGGAGTTCTAGTATTGAACAAGAGCAATATGAGAGGTGATCAGTTGGTGAGAGTGAAAGTGGAGATACCTAAGAGATTAAGCAAAGAGGAGAAGAAACTTATTGAGGAGTTTGCTGATATGAGCAAGAACAAAGAAACATCATATAAACCAAAAGATTGAGAGAAGAAGAAAACTATTATGTAAGTTGTGGCTTTTAATGATCCCCAACTGATATCTGATTAAAAATTCAACTCTACTGATTCACAAGATTCCACAGCCATGGTGTGATCTGAAAAGAGCTCACTACATAAAACCAAAAGATCTAAACAAGAATAGCTGTTTTAATCCTCAACTTGTTACAATGTAGTACCTCCTCCATCCGACATAAGAGATGCAGCAGCCGCAGCAGCAGTTGGCACAACTCCTGTGGAGATAAACGGTTTGGACAAGTGAACAAGCCTGAAACAAAAATAAATGTACATTCAAGATACATTATCATGAGTTATAAGATAGATATAAGAGGTATAAGATTAATAATCTTACGGGGCGAGATATTCACAGAAAGATGAAACTGCAGCTGCAACTTCACTGTAATTCTCAGATGTTGCTGGAGCTGTTACATCAACAATCTGTATCCCAGGTGTTACAGGCACTGCCTCATCTATAGCATGAACTTTAGGCATTTTATTAACTGAAGATACAGATACACTAATATGCGCAGTTCGTTGGAAATGAAAGGCGAATCCGACTTTAAGGAGCTCATGGTCTAGCTTGTAACCAAGTGAGTAGAACATACGTAGAGCGTTCTTGCTTACTTTACTTTCAATCATAGTTCTAACCAAAACAGAGATTTGATCAGCTCCTGCACCTCTCATTGCACCTCCAACATGTTTAACAGTCCTATAATTCAAAATTCTAAGATTCATTTGAATGAAACTAAAACATATTACCACAACAGTAACAAAAACAAGCCGTACCATGTGGGCTCTGGTTGATCAAGATCACACAAAAGCTTAACTTCTGACGAGACAAGTCCTGAAAGAGGAATATTCCCTATGTTGATTAAAATTTCCTAGAATGTTTCAAGCTTATGAAACTGGAAAATCTGGATACTTTACCAAGATTTGGGCCACTTTTCAAGCACAACTCATGAACTCTCAAACGTTCACGTTGAACACCACAAAGACCTTGAAGAAGAATCTCAAGAGCTTCAACATGCTGAAAAATTGAAAAGAACTTTAATCAAATTCTAAAAATTTCAACCTAGGTTTTCAATTATGCATCAAAACAAAGCTAATCGGTTCTAAAACTCCAAAAAAATGAATTTTTCGAAAACCCAATTAGAAAAAATCACTGACCTGCGTCTCAATGATTCCTTGAACAACACACTCCATTATCTTGTTTTGTTCAATCTATACAAAACCCTCTGCATAAACCGATAAGCATAAATCTATCAAAAAACAAATCTTCAATTGGAAAACATAATAAAGTATCCTCAACAGACCAAATCCGAAGACAAAAACAGAAAACTTACTGAATCATCAAAATACAATCGTCTTCAACTCTTCGGAGGCGAATGCAAACTTCAGAACTTGAAAGTATCAGTTTTCATCACTTAAATGTAACTTCAAAGCTGTAAATATTTGGAATAGATAAAATGTATTGAAGATAAAAACCAAATGGCCTATTAGCTCAGTTGGTTAGAGCGTCGTGCTAATAACGCGAAGGTCACAGGTTCGATCCCTGTATAGGCCACTATTTTAGCCATGGTGTTTTTTAACCACAATTCTCCATCCATAAAATGTCGGGTGTAGAAGTAGATTTGTCAGGTTTATGTCACAACGAACTATGTTATTGTCGTGTATATTGTCAACGTGTGACACATGCAATCTTCTAGGATAGTTTTTGCGAATTAAATCTTTTAGACTACCACCAGAGCTATACTCGAGAATCAAATTGCGATTTGATCTATTCAGATGAAACTCATCACGTGCTATCTCATGACCATAAGCTCCTCTTCAATAAGATTTTACACTTGCAAAATCTAGTACTTGAGTCGAGTAAAATTTATACTATTCAAAATTCATAATTGTATTTACAAATTTATTATGCAACCTATACAATATATCTCTTACACTTTTACGGTCACTTTGTTGAAAACACCAAATTTTGGAGGAATAATTTGTATATTTATAGTTTTAATATATTGTTGCACTATTGCACCGGTATGATCTGATATTCGAATGTAAGAAACAGTATAACCAAAAAAAACAAATTTTATGGATATGTAAAATTAGATTTTATGAAAACGAGAAAAAAAATTATTTTTTATTTTTGTACAATCATTTACGGTGTACAACGTTTTTAAATTCAATCTTTGCAGCGCCAAGATCTTAGAGCATGATTAATGGTAAGAACCCTTTAGGGATTCTTAACCAAAAAATAAAAATAAAAAATTGAGCCACGTGGCGAACCCGGATTGGCTCTTTTTTTTTGTTAAGAAGAATCTCCAACTGCTTGTTGAGAAGAACATGTAACCTCTTGTGTAGAGGACGCCCTTAAGTCAATCGGTTCATCCACATGTTCCCTAGAACCATGAGCCCTAACGTCTTATGGCTCCTCTACATCTTCCCCAAGAAAATTCACAAAAAAATTCCGAATCATCAATTGATCTCATAACAAGGTTTCATAGGTGTTGTATCCTTTCCTACTTTTATTGGAGCGTCAAAAACACTGCATATGAAATACAAAACAAAAGGATTGAGTCGTTTATCTGTACGACCATGTTTCAATTTCAGTAGTTCTTTCTTGACGTTCTGCAGACTACTAGATTTGAGACCCTTAAACCGCATCTTCCAAAACCTGTCACTCCTGATAGTTCTTTCATAATCCGGCATCTCATACTGTTTGGAGTTAAGACCCGATATCAATATATGTTCCCTCTATAGCGGATCGTAGTACCATTAACTATGAACCCCACTTCTTTTCTAGTCAACACCCATTCCGTTCGTAGAAGGAGTGTCGACATTCCTATTGCCATGTGAGTTATTCCCACCGGCATATAGAAAATGTGCTTGAACTGCGGGTGATTGTTGAACAACTCCTTCTTAAAATATCTTAATTGATGTGTCAAACCTTCAAACAAATCCATAGTCTACCGGATATAACACTGCGTCGATATCTTCGTCTTATTCTTATACTAATTCGGCTTGAAGTGCATTCCGTGAAGTGGTTGTGTAATCGGTACATTCTAGAAAATAGAACATAATTATATTACTTAGTTTTACGAAGTTTACGAATCCTAAAAGTTCCTAAATCATCTAAATTTCAACAATATAATTCATACCATCGAGTATTCTCTGTCTTCTCTAATGGATTCTCATCTTCATGGGTTTCTTCCTGTACATGAGTTTCATTTTCAGGTTTCTTCCTCTACAAGAGTTTCATTTTCATGGTCAGACAGCTCAACATTCTCACCACCATTGTTTACTAGAGTTTCATCTTCACGAGTTTCTTCCTCAACATTCTCACTCTCCACATCATCCTTTTCTCTATCCGAATTCTCAAAATCCATACCATCCACTTTTTGATAACTATCTTACTGGTCCAGTCATTTCCTCGATTGGAAAGCTTTCTCATCTCACCCTTCTCGACCTTTCTAGTAATTAGTTTTCATATCCAATCCCATCTTTGATTGAAAATCTTTATCATCTCACCACTCTCCTCCACCTTTATGATAATTAGTTTTCTGGTCCAATCCCTTCTTCGATAGAAAATCTTTCTCATCTCACCTATCTCTCCCTTTCTTCTGATCAGTTTTCGGATCCAATTCCTTCTTTGATTGGAAAACTTTCTCATTTAACATATCTTATCATTTCCAAAAACAAAATTGAAGGTCAAATTCCTGGCTGGTTATGGACGCTTCCAAATCTGGAGTACCTAGAACTTTCCAACAACACTCTCACCAGTTTTGAAAGATCATCGAAATATGGACAGTCCTCAAGCAGTATACAATCTCAAATGGAGTATTTGTTTGGCTTCAACAACTTCACAGGAAATATTCTTTCTTTTATATGAGGATTGCATTCTCTTAGCACTCTCGATTTATCTAATAACAAATTCAATGGTTCCATCCCTAGTTGTATGGGTAATCTCAAAAGTACAGTATCAAATCTAAACCTTCGTCACATTCATCTTAGTCAAGATCTTCCAGAGGATACATTTGATAACCTAAGGTAACTAGACCTCGGTCATAACCAATTTGTAGGGAAACTTCCAAGATGTTTGATCCATTTCTCTTCACTTGACGTTCTGAACGTAGGAAGCAACAAAATCAATGACACATTTCCGTTCTGGTTGAGTTCTTTTAAGAAGCTTCAAGTTCTTATCTTACGTTCCAATATATTCCATGGACCGATATATCAAGCCTCATTCCCTGAGTTGCGAATCATCGACGTTTCACATAATCACTTCAATGGAACTCTGGCATCAGATTACTTTGTCAATTGGAAAACTATGTCATCACTTGGAACAGATGAAACCCAGTATAAGAAACACTACATGGGATTTTACCATGATTCAATGGTTTTGACGAATAAAGGTGTAGAGAGGGAAGTACGTTGCATCGTGATATTCGACATGGAAATCAACTTTTCAGGAAACAAATTTGAAGGTGAGATTCCAAGGTCCATTGGTATTTTAAAAAAGCTTCATGGGCTCAACTTGTCAAACAATGCTTTTAGTGGCCACATCCCTTCATCTATGAGAAACCTCACTGTTCTTGAGTCACTTGACCTTTCCGACAACAAGCTTTCTGGAGAAATTCCACAAGAAGTAGGAAACCTCTCCTATCTTGAGTACATGAACTTCTCTCATAACCAGCTTACAGGTCTAGTACCAGGAGGCACTCAGCTTGGAACGCAGCCTTGCTCCGCCTTTGAGGATAACATGCAACTTTCTGGCCCTTCTCTTAGAGGAAACTTGTGGAAACATTCACATGCCAGTTTCTAAGAAAACCGTGGAATTCGAGGAGGAAGAAGATAACATGTGATTAATTGGAAAGCAGCAGCAATAGCATTCGGACCTGATTAAAGACATAAACTTAAATGATATAGATCCTTAATTTTCTCTCTTGTTTTAAATGATGTACTTGACTTAGTTCCAAGACTAGATATATCTCTTGTCTCTTCAAGAAATGTTCTCTCGAATACTTCAAACTGTTTAACATCATACATATCTATGTTGATACACACCACGAGTACATTGGTTAAAGCCATGAACTATTACAAAATTTGACCATTTATCCACCTTTTAAACATGATAAATCCTTCCTCTGGTTTATGCTCTACAGTGTGTCCACATCCCTATAATTAAAACATTTAAAACAATTAACTAATGAAAAGAAATAAAATAAAAAAAAAAACACTTTCATTGTAATGAAATGACCAAAAATGTCTAAGTTGGAACATAAAGACTTGCTTTGATAGTAGCATATGTCATCTTGTTGGAATAATTTCTTGTGTATCTGTCAATAAAGGCAAGAGTTGATTATATGTGACTTTCATAAGCTTTGGCAATACAAATAATTAACAAAAAAAATTAAACCAAAATTAAACATATAATACCCAGCAATTTGATCTTTTATCATCCAAGGTCTCCAATGATCAGTAATGGAGTAGTTTAGAGATTTAATCCATGCTTGAGTTGCTTGGAAAGGCACCGTCATGTCATGATCACCACTGTTTATTATAGACCACACACACACAAAAAATCAGTAATTATATCTATAAAATAAAGTTTAATTTATAGTATAAATTTTCAAATTCCAAATAATATCAAGGGTAGATTTATAGGTAGACTAATATAATTATATGTTACATAATTTAAAAATTCAATAACCATTTTTGTAAAAGAAATTAACATATAAGTAGATTTCTATTATTAAAAGAATTATAAGAACATTATAAAAATCATAAATTAAATTTTATAATTCATGCTAAAATATTATAACTAAAAATAAGTTTTTTTATGAAAACTCAACAATTATTTCCGGAAAAAAATATAGTTCATTATGTAAAAATTAAAAATGAAGATACACATTAGTACACCTATAAATCAAGATCGAAATAATCTATAATTTTTATTATCTGCATCCGGATCCTTTAATTTTTATTATTCAAAATTTTTTAAAAAGTCAGGACATATCACAGATCGGATTTCAAATTTTGAATAATTTATCCAGTCATATATGAACAAAGACTAGTTCGAATACACTAAAATGTGTTTGTCTTAATACTACGACCTATCGTTTTCTAAACAAATTTTGGTTGCCGAGTACAGGTGGCACAGTGATTTAGTCACTTTACTAATCTTTAAACCATCAGGGATCGAACCTCCTACCTGCAGTGGTAGGAGCGGAATTTAAAAAACCAGTAGACTAGTTGACAAAAAAAACAAATTTTGGTTTTATGTAATTAGGTTTGGTTAGATTTTTAAATTAATGCTCACCCCTATTTATAGTACATATAGAAAAATAAAGATTTTTTCTTGAAAAAAAATTCATTAACACAAACCTATATATAAGAGATCTGTATCCACTGATGCTGTTGTTCTTATGATATGGTACACTGCTTATAATGTCGTGATTGTATAGAGTTCCGTAATGAATTCCCCAGTTACATCGCTCCCAATCTTTCACAGTTCCCTGTAATCATAAAATGTTCATAATTTAGATTTTAAAAAACTTTAATCCAGATTGTTAAACCTTATATTAAACAAATATCATCAATCATTTTTAATGGCCCAATATTCAATAATATAATACAGATAATACTGCAAAAAGCAACCTTATAAATATATATATTATAGAAAAATCAACCATTTTTTGTTTTGTGTATATGAACTGTTAATCAAAATAAGAATTTGGGTAAATATAAATTTGCAATCAAGTTACATAGCAATCTGATAGTCAGAAATAAGAAATAGTATTTTTTTAAAATAATTTCTTATATTATTACTTACATAGCAATCTGGAGATGTTGGCACAACCTTTTTTCCATCACAATCTGGAATTAGAATATAGTTTCTATTTATTTTGTGAGTGCACTGAAAAGAAACCAAAAGAAAACCAAACTGAATTAGTGATTACACTTTTACCAAATTAATATTTTATATATATCATTTTAGAATGTGTACCTTATGGTATTCTTCAACAAGTTTTAAACACTCTTTGTTTTGTGGATCTGAATTTTCATATTTTCCTTTGCAGATTCTCCTCAATGACTGTAAATTGTTTTTTTAAAACATTATTATTTCATTTGAAGCTTCAAAAACTAAGTTGTTTACATAAAAAATTCATACCTTATAGAGTTCGTCGGAAATTAATGTCATCCCATGAGAAAATGGAACACGAAAATTTTCATCATATTCAATATGTGTTATCGGATTACCGAGCATATAACCCTGTTTTCAATATTGAACAAATGAAAAGAACAAAAAATCATATACAGTTAAACATTTATAAATTAATAGTGTTGAAATTATGATTAATTTTATCAATTTATTGATAATTAAATTTAAACATAAATTCATTTACAATAAAAATGATTTATGGATTTATTAATTTATAGAAACTACTGTAACTATAAATTACAAATAAAAAACAATGACCTGTAGATTTATTGGAGGTTCACAACATATATAATTTCCTGTACCAAAATGTTTATAGTTCTTAAAATGTAGAAAAGTGTATAGAGATGAACTAATTTGATTAAAAATTAATAATAGTAAATATACCTTTTGATATTTCTTGAACTAGAGCTGGAATAGTCATACCAGAATAAGAATCGCCAGTAACATAAAAAGGATTAGAGCGAAATTGTGAATGTTTGCTTAGCCACTGCATAATTGAAAAAATATCTCACTTTAAATGGTTGCTTTAGAGAATTTATTTTTTGTACCAAACTATTTGATATTTTGAATTTCGAACACAAAACTAATTATATTTTATTTGTTTCGACCATATATATTATGCAGATTCATTGTTAATTTCCTGAATAATTATTAAGTAGAGTAAAAATAATATTTTGAAATAGAAAATAAAAGTTTACACAGACAATATAATATATTGCTACAAATATGAAAACTCAAAAACTTATCCAACCGCTTTTAATAGCAAAAATACCATTGTTACATCGGATTGGTTAGATATCCTAGAAAAATAACAAATTTATTTTAACTTTTATAATTAAAAACTATGTAAATTGTGGAGGTTTTGCTGGTTTAAGTCAAGAATTCAACGTTTTTTTAACAGATAAAAAATTAAATAAAGTTTTAAGGCGTTGGTTTTGAATTATAGATAAAATTTATCGATTTAATTACTAACAAAAAAATATTTTTTTTTCTAAGTTAGCTATATCGAATAATCTATGTTATATTTTTAGCATTTTTTGTCAATAGTTGGATCAACAAGATCTTTTTTATAGTCTAAATGTTCTAATTAGAGCTAAGTGAGATTCAAATTCATCATTTAATGATAAAGTAAATCAAAAGCAAACTAACTAAACTACTTATTTATTAGCTGATGTCATTTTTTTTTATCAAGGGCAGATTATGTTGGGCCACAACTGGCCAGCTTAATAGCCAAATTCCTACATAATGTATGCATGAGGACTCGATCTCAGATTATGCAAATGTGCTGTCTTAAGTGGAGTTACCGCTGCCACTAGACTAGATGTCATTTGCGATGTTTTTTCTTTACATCATGAATTGTAGAACTTTTGCCAAAAAGATTTATGTATATTTGTTTTCTTGTACAAGCGGGTTAATAGAATTAAGTTTTTGGCAAAAAGAAGAAGATAATTTCGTTTTGTATTTATTACCTTTTGAATAAACTCATGGATCCTCTTAGATTCACCTGTGTCACTTACTTTCTCATCAAGTGGAGTTTTATAATAAGAGAAGCCAGCTCCAACTGGTTGATCTAAAAATATTATGTTCGCTACCTGAAATAAGATAATCCAAAAGATTTTTAAAAACCAAGAAGTTTTTTGATAACGAAAGGTAAAAGTCTTTATGATTAAAAAAAATGAAACATATTCTTGGAAAATATCATAAGAACCTAAACTTGTGAAAATGGACATTTTAAATATATGAAAACACTCTCTGTTTGTTACCTTTGTCCATGAATATGTCGTAGAGACCAAAGTAGGAACAGTTCCATTGTAAGCCTTGACCTTAAAAGCCAATGGTCCTAATTTTTTTCAATCATAAAACATTCAAAATAATGCTTAGCCAAAAAATAAGAATTAATATACATGAATTTTAAGAAATACTTTTGTCATTGTAAAAGATTAAAACTCATTTTAATCTTCCACCTATAATTAAAAGAGTCGATATGAGAGTTATTACCTGAATAAGCTAAACCATCAAACTGAGAAATATACGAGTTTTTTTTAAGAAAATACATATAAGAATTATATTGGGTATTGATTTTATTTTGCGGACTTTAAATTAGTAATTTTTACTAAATATAATAAAATGGCAATTTAAAAGTGTTTTTAATTTTGCAAAGCAAATAATTCAAAATAATAATTAGCGAAAGAAGAATTAATATAAACTTTTACCGTTCTCAAAGAAAAAGCCCGTAAGAGAAGAACATCCAGGTCCTCCATTTAACCATATTAGAAGAGGATCTTCTTCTGGTTTATTCTCAGATTTAACAAAATAGTAAAAAGATTGTACTTCTTCTTTCTCACCATATTAGAAGAAGTACAATCTTTTTTCAAAAAGATTTGTGCGAAATGCTTATTTTATATTTCAAATTGTGGGAAATGTCCACTTTTAAGTTGTAAATTGTGTCTAAGATAGACAATGATATTGCAATTGTGTTCACTGTATACATATTCAGTATATATATGCACCGTGTACAAGTATATTGCATACAAAAGTTTATTATATATATTCATGATAAATCATATAAATATCGACAATAGAAAACTCAGTATGTTCTAGAATTATCTCTAAATATAATTTACCATAATTTTAAACATAAAATGTACATTTAGGATAATTATCTCTAAATATAATTTATATTAAGTGTGAAGTCTAAAGTCTAGATTTGAACCAATTAAAGAACTTGAGAAATTAAAGAACCCTAGAGATTTAAGGAGTTTAGGTTCAAGTGTTGAATCCTACATCTCGCCGGAGTTTTGCTTCGGAATTCACTATCACCATTGACAAACCTTGCTCGGAACTTGAGCTTACAAGAACAACTCTCTCTAATCACTCTTCTCTCCGATGAACTCACTCGCTCAATCTCTTATCAGATCATCAATCTCACTCTACGTAACAACCCCGACCTTCATAGCTTATATATGCACTAAGAAGATAAGATGTTACAACAGAAAGTTAACAACCCTAATTCCCCAAGAGAACTCAGCTCACGCAGAAGAAGAAGATTAAGACCGTTCAGCTTGCTTCACTCTACTTCTCCTCTCTTTGTAGAAGTAAAACAGATGACCGGTCAATGGTGTTTGGTGTTTTCGCGGCAAGTATCTCTAGCAGCTCCTGACAATCATGAAAAGTAATGATGCTGTTTGATAATTACCTTAGCAACAACAGAGATAAACCTGGATAAGATCAAGCAGACATAATTCTACTTTCAACTCTTGTCGAGAAGACTTGTGATGACAAGCGAGATTCTTCAGATAACAAAGCAGAGGCTTAAAAATCTCAACAATTGGATCGACAAGTCTCGATCCATAGTCTAAAATTCACTCCCTAAATTTAGTAATCTTTATTAGTTGAGAGACCAAATCAGTTTAATGTTTCACTTTCCAGAAAAAATATTGTTTTGTTAAAAAGTTAAGAAGAAATATTGAAAATGACTTTTAACGATATGAACGTGTGGTCAAGTAGTAGGAGATGAGTTTAGGACTTTAAAGAGTTTGTAGGTTTGATTCTATTCATTTTTACACGGATATAGACCTATGTTTTTTGCTCATTTAAATACTCAAAAAAATAGTCTATCTCTGGGATGCCTCTTTTCTAGAAAAATAGTTCATACTCTCGTAAAATATGAGAACTTTTGAATTATCAAAAAAAAAATGATTTTTAACAAACAAAAAAGGAAATAATAAAAATAATCATATGGGAATTTTAGCTGCATCACATTTTCTTCATGTTTTTTGTATATTCTTAATTGTTATAACAAAATTGTCTTCGTGGTCCCTATTAGCTACTTCATTTCTATACTTTTTTCTTCATTTGAATTATTTTAACCACGTCATACCAAATATAACTAGTGTGTACTTTCAATGGTTATTTTCATATGTTCTCTCAAATAAGGAGGAATTTTTACTCTAATAATTACCTTTCACTACAAGAAAACACGCCTTTTGCGATGGCAAAATCCCTTGCAAGGCTGTCGCAATGGGCAAAAAGAAACGCCCTTGCGATGGCCACTTATATGTCGCAATTTGCGTGTCGCAAACATAGATACGTAGCATGGACGTCGCAAGGTCTGCGAGGGAAATAATATGTCGCAAACGCCTAGCATAAGTCGGTGTCGCAAACGCCTAGCAGTGTCTGCGACGTCTTTGCGGGAGCGAGACCTGCGACACCCTTGCAAGGGCGCACCCTGCGACACCCTTGCAAGGGAACGTCCTGCGACACCCTTACGAGGGCGCGACCTGCGACACCCTTGCGAGGGTACGTCCTGCGACAACCTTGCAAGGGCGCGTCCTGCGACACCCTTGCAAGGGCGCGTCCTGCGACTCCCTTGCAAGGGCGCGACCTGCGACTACCTTGCGAGAGAACTACCTGCTACGTCCTTGCGACGCCGTTTATAATTTATTTAAAATAAAAAAATATTTTAAATATTTTAAATATTTAAATATAAATTTAAAATTAAAAAGATTTTTTCCGAATTAAAAATATTTTTAAATAAAAAAGATTACAAAATGTTTTTTATAATTCAGAAATCGTCCGAGCGATCTAAATTTCCCGACCCGGATCCGGTGTCTTCGTCTTCAGCATTGATCTCGGCAAATGCGTCTGCTAGCTCTGGATCCTTCTTGGCGAGTATAGACCACAAACGATCATAGGTCGTGATTTTCTTCTTAGCTTTGGCAAGTTCGGTGTTAGTCCGATCCAACTCTTGGGTCTGACGGTCGACAATTTGCCGCAGGTCACTGGTTGTCGCGGATGACTGCGAGAATCCTTCTGGTGAGATACATTGCTCAATCTTGGACCCAAGAGAACCTGTTCCAAATATTCTCCCTTTTTTACGGGGAGCGATCTAATAAAAGAATAACAATATTAAGTTAGTTAAATTTAGCAAAAATATAAGTAAGAAGAAAAATTTAAAATGTAGTTTACCTCGGTGTAGATCTGGTTCTTTTGCGCCGTAGATAATCCCCCGGATGCTGAGCTCTCATCACCGCCCTCTTGAGTCAATTCCTGCAACTTCGCAGTGACGTCGTCGTAGAGCTTCTCGGATTTTTTGTCAACAAATTCTCCGGCCTTGTTCCGCTTGGTGATGTACAGAGTGCCTAGGATATCAGGGTGCGTGTCCCCCGATTCCTCTTGCTGTGAAATTGTAAATTAAAACAATAATTGTTTAAATTAATGTAAATTATATGTAAAAAAGTTTACCAGTTTGCGGGCCCGAGCTTTGAACGAGGTTCTGCCCGAGCAATGTTTGTGGGGACCGGTCCCATCAGGGTCAGCTAACCGAGCTGCTCGACAGCTTGCGCTTTTCTTCTGAGACTTAGGATCCTCCCAGTAGCGAATCAAGCCTTCCCAGACTGAATCTTTGAACCACTGTGGCATTGCCTCGTTGCCCTTCTTCTTCCACTTACTCTTCCAACGACCCACCTGATCGTTCATCCGTCTACGCAAGACCGCCTCGAACTCTTTCCGGACTAGACCGGTAATAGAAACTTCCCAGTGAAAACGTTGCTACAAAAAATAATGTCAAATTATAAGAATGAAAGTGTAAAATTCTTATAAACGAAAAAATAAAATAATGAAATTTTCTTACCGCAAACGTTCTGAACCATCTGTCGATGATGTGGATAGGAGTTTGGCTAAAATTAGCATGCGGTTCCTGGAAATCTCGTTCAAATATTTCCCGAACCGCCGTAGGCAAATCTCCGTCGTCATCAAACCTACGTTAGTTTATTTTTATATATTATAAAATTACGAACAATAAATAACAAAATTTGTAAAATAAAAATAAAATATATTACCACAAAGTCCCCGGTGGACGGTTAGGATGAAGATTAGGGAGAAATTTGTGCACCGGATCTGACAGGATGTCCTCGATTGTCATCCCCGCAGTAGCGTCTGGTGTCAGGTACTGTTGCTGACCGGGACCTCCATGACCAGTATCAGCAACAGGGGAAAACCCCGGGAGAGATCCATAACTGCCACAAGGGGTCGGTGGAACCGATCTAGAACCCGATGCAGGAGTCGCCGGAGGTTGCTCACCGACATCCGATAGATATCGCGTGTATGGATTATGAGATCTAGACATCTGGCACGGAAAAAAATTTGAAAAACAAATCAGATAATTAAATCCGATAATTGTAACACAGTTACCTAAATCCGATAATTATCTAATAAATTTGGAGAATTTCCGAAAATTCCGCAAAATTCCGAAAATTCCTAAAATTTCGAAAATTCCTAAAAATACCGAAAAATCCCTAATAATTATCTAAAAATTTCTAAAAATTATCTAATAAAATACGAAAAATTCCGAAACTTCCTAAAAATTCCGAAAATTCCGAAAATTCCGCAAAATTCCGAAAATTCCTAAAATTTCGAAAATTCCTAAAAATAAATACCGAAAAATCCCTAATAATTATCTAAAAATTTCTAAAAATTATCTAATAAAATACGAAAAATTCCGAAACTTCCTAAAAATTCCGAAAATTCCGAAAATTTCGAAAAGTTCCGAAAATTCCTAAAAATTCCGGGAAAATTCCGAAAAAATTCCTAAAAATTTCCAAAAAAATTCCATAACTAGATCCGACTTATGGGAGCCTAAATCTAAAATTTCATACCTAGATCTAACTAATTGCATCCTAGATCTAAAATTTAAAAATTTGACGAAAAAAAAAAATTGCTCACAATGAATGGCGAGGAGGAGGGAGAAGGAGGAGATGGCGAGACCTCCGGCGGTCAGTTCCGGCGGCGAGACGGCGAGAGGGAGACAGCGGCGGGGAGAGGAGAGAGCGAGAGAGAGAGAGAGAGAGAGAGAGAGAGAGAGAGAGAGAGAGAGAGAGAGAGAGAGAGAGCGAGAGAGGGAGAGAGAGAAAGAGAGGAAGAAGGGAGAAGAGAGTGTCGAATTCGGAGGCGTTGGAGGCGTTGGAGGACCGGCGGAGGAGGCGGAGGTGTCGGATTCGCAAGGGAGTCGCCGGAAGAGAAGAAAAATAGAAGAAGAAAGAGGAAGAATCGGGGAAGAAGAAGTCGTTTTTGGTTTTAATCCGCGGGCCGTCGCAAGAGACTCGCAAGGCACGCGATGGCCTTGCGACGTCCCACTGATTTCCATCTATTGCTACAAGCTTGCGACGTCCCGCGTCCGGATGTCGCAAGGATGTAGCAAGTGTTGCTACATCCTTGCGACACCCGGACGCGGGACGTCGCAAGCGTGTAGCAAGTTTAAAATTTTGAAAACTTGCTACTCGCTTGCGACATCCGGACCCGGGCCATAGAGAATATGACAGTGTCAATATGACAGGCCATAGAGAATATTGTCTACCGGATAAACCAAATGGGCTAAATCCATCAGTGCATAAACCTAGATATACATTCCTTGACTCTTTAGCAAAGTCAGAATGCACCGCTTGAAAATGTTTCCACGCCTTTGCATCTGAAGGATGTGTAACCTCCCCATCTTTTACTTTATGTTCATCATGCCATCTCATTGCAGATGCGGTTCTCTCTGATTGATATAATCGTTTCAGCCTATCAGTGATTGGAAGGTACCACATACGTTTGTACGGGATACGCGTCCTTCCGTTCGTTGCACGGTATCTTGGCTTTCCACAAAAACGGCATTCCTGCAGCTTATCATCATCTTTCCAAAAAATCATGCAATTTTCACTACAAACATCTATCATTTCAGATGGTAAGCCTAGACCCGCAACCACTTTCTGCATTTCATAATAACTCGCAGCAGAATTATTATCTTCCGGCAAATACTCTTTAAGCAAATCAGCAAATTGATTCATACTTCTCTCGCTTATGTTTCCTTCACTTTTAATAGACATTAACCTAGATGCTAATGATAGTTTAGATAAACCATCTTTACATCCCTCATAGATGGGTTGATTAGCAGCATCTAGCATATCATAAAATTGTTTTGCTTCCGGGTTAGGTTCTTCCGTAATATTTTCAACAACACCAGGAAAATACCCATGATATGCATTTGTAACCATATCATGTGACATATTTCCTTGTAGATGAGCGTAGTTTTCAAACATAGTACCACCATAGTTGTTATTAGCATATTCTTGACTCCCTAGATCATTACCACGAGCACCCATATTACTACTTTCACCACCCATACTATATCCTTCCCCATGCGAAAACCAGACATAATAGTTTGGAGTAAATCCTCTATTATAAACGTGTCTTTTTACCATATCGATATTCAAATATTTCTTGTTCCCGCACTTTAAACATGGACAAAAAATGTTACCATCATTTGGAGTATGTGGGTTATTTGCAGCCTGATTTATAAATGCCCGCAACCCCTCTCGGAACTCCTTCGTCACTTCTCCAGTCTCCATATCCCTTCTGTTATACATCCATCGTCGTAAAGTGAACACTTCATGTTCCGACGTCATTATTTCCCGAATCGTAATTTATTTAATTTGTTTGGAAGACAATTTCTCTCTCTTGATTCTCTCTCTTATTAGTTCTTGTTTGGTGTCAATAAAAAATGTCATGTGGGGGATATTTATAGGGAAATTCAAAAGGTCTGCTACGGATTTGCGATGTCGCCAAAGGCACACGCAGAAACCACGCAAATATGTAGCAAATCTGCGATGGCGAAAATGTCTCGCGATAACGTCGCAAGTTTGCAATGGATTTGCGACATACTAACGTGCCTCGCAATAGTGTCGCAAACGACTAGCAATGACATCGCAAACTTGCGACATTTTCTCGGCCTCGCAAGTTTGCTAGGCCATTGCGATGCCCACTTTGGCCTCGCAAGGATGTCGCAATGGCATAGCATTTTTGCGACACCATTTTGGTGTCGCAAGTTTCCCTAGCAAATGACCCTTTTTCTTGTAGTGTTTATTTTTTCATTCAGAGAGGAATATTTAAAATATAGCCTTTTATTTATTATAAAAACACCTCTAACTCTTGTATTTAACAAATGTTATCCATTTATTTTATTTTTTATTATTATATAAAATTATAGTTTTATTTAAACTATTTTGAACATATAAAAAGATGAATATTATTATTTTATGTTTATTTGTGCATAAAAATAAACATATAAAAATATAATGGCCAATACAAATAAAAAAGTTCAAAATAAAAATAAGAAAGGTTAGTAATGTTTCCTTAAATTTGAAGGAATATTGTTCAAAAACTCTTTTTTCTTTCAAAATAATGTACAATTAGAATTGATTTTCTTTCATTTCTCATCATTTTAATGTTTTTCCTCAAAATGAAAGATCATTAGAGATGGTCTTACACACTTCAGCAGCTATGGCTTTTTTTGTTAAAATCGTATTCTGTCAATCAATTACTTAAGTAGTTTACTAGTATCAGACAATAATTGTAGAATACATAATTATAATATTAGTTGTGATATATATCAAAATTATAATAATGTAATTTTTTAAAAATCATGTAAATTTATTTCTAATAATTGACATTAATAAAGAAACGTGCTCGTGTCTAGCGGGTTGAGATTTGTAAGCCACTCATCAAGAAGAAGTTTAAGATGTTTTATTGTAATCATGTATTTGGAAGGGAACATTTGTAAGCCACTCATCATTCATTTTAGTATCGAAATCTAAGTAAACATTTTTTGTTTTTGCTTTAACAAAAAATAAAATCTCTAAATTCGTAAGCATATGACAAATGGCATTTACCCTAGTGGTAGGCGGTAAGTCCATTTAAGGCAGCACATTTGCATAGCTCGGGATAGAGTCATCATGTCTACATTATGTAGGAATTTGGCTATTGGGCCGGACAGTTGTAGTCCAATATAATCTGCCATTGACAAAACAAAACTCGTAAGTATATGTAACATAGGGGATTTTCAATTTTAATAGTTTTGGAATTGTTTTCACCCAAAAGAAGTATTATAATAAATAATAAATAATTTAAATTTTCTATGCTTTTTGTAAAAATATATAACGCAATCATAGCATCTTTTATATGATAATCGTCTAGCATATCTTACAAAAACAATTATAAAGGCCTAGCGTTTTGAAAGAATAACTTTTTGATAATACTTGTTTATATCATATGTTATTAGAGAATTATGAAAATATACTAGAATTATGGAAAACTGATTTTGTAAAATTTTATATATTGATACTCTACAATTTATCCTATGATAAGTTAATACACAAACATTATATGTTTATTTAATATAAAAAAATCTTTTGAGACAAAAGAAATTTCTTTTGCAGTAATATATTTATATACTTTGAGACTTTAAAAGAAAAAGTAATTGTCTATAAATCCAACATAAAGGATATTTCGTAGAAAGAGTAGTTGTAGTTATATCAGTGTTGGATTTATCTTTGTGGATTAGCATCTTTTATTATGTATATGAAGAGATAGGCTCGAGTTTTGTTACTATCACACTTTCAAGTTTTCTCTTAATGATGAAAGGCTCAACGACTATCATTCTTCTTACTTTTTCTTTCTTCTTCTTATTCAATTTTGAAGATGTGTTTGTTGCTCCTACTAGTAATCCCTTGTGTCGTCCCGAACAAAGAGATGCACTTCTCGAGTTCAAAAAAGAGATAAAGATTGGAAAGTGTGTGTCTATTGATGGTATTGATAATGCTCATCCTAAAATGGAGTCATGGATGAACAACAGTGATTGTTGTAATTGGGAGGGTATCACGTGCAGTGCCGAATTAGGAGAAGTGATTGAGCTAAACCTTAGCCATAGCTGCCTCCAAGGCCAGTTTTATTCCAATAACAGTCTTTTTAGGCTTCAAAACAGTGATTTTTTAACCACTCTAGACCTTTCTTTTAATAATCTTACAGGTCCAATCCCTTCTGCGATTGGAAATTTTTCTCATCTCACCACTCTCAACCTTGGTTATAATCAGTTTTCTGGTCCAATACCTTTTTCGATTGGAAACCTTTCTCTTCTCATCTTTCTCTCCCTTTCTTCTAATCAGTTTTCCGGTCCAATCCCTTCTTCGATTGGAAACCTTTCTCATCTCACCACTCTCTACATTTCCTCTAATCAGTTGTTGGGTCCACTCCCTTCCTTGATTGGAAAGCTTTCTCATCTCACCATTCTCAGCCTTCATCATAATAAATTTTCGGGTCCACTCCCGTCTTGGATTGGAAAGTTTTCTCATCTTACCAGTCTCAACCTTTATTCTAATCACTTTTCCGGTCTGATTCCTTCTTCGTTTGGGAAGCTTTCTTATCTCACCTCTCTCGATCTTAGTTGTAATCAGCTTTCGGGTCCAATCCCTTCGTCGATTGGAAAGCTTTCTAATCTCACCACTCTCAACCTTCATTCTAATCAGCTTTCGGGTCCAATCCCTTCTTCGATTGGAAACCTTTCTCATCTAACCATTCTTAACCTTGATTCTAATCAATTTTTGGGTCCAATCCCTTCTTCAATTGGAAAGCTTTCTCATCTCACCACTCTCGACCTTCGTTCTAATAATTTTTCAGATCGAATCCCTGCTTTGATTGGAAATATTTCTCATCTCACCACTCTCGACCTTGATTTTAATCAATTTTCAGGACCCATCCCTTCTTCGATTGGAAACCTTTCTCATCTCACTAGACTTTCCTTTTATTATAATCAGTTTTCGGGTACAGTCCCTACTTCAATTGGAAACCTTTTTCATCTCACTGATCTCTACCTTGGTTCTAATCAGTTTTCGGGTCAAATCCCTTATTCGATTGGAAACCTTTCTCATCTCACAAGTCTTGACCTTAATTCTAATCAGTTTTTTGGCCTAATCCCTTCTTCGATTGGAAAGCTCTCTCATCTTATCATTCTCGATATATCCAACAACATAATCAAAGGTCAAGTTCCTGGTTGGTTATGGACACTACCAAACTTGGAGTACCTAGGACTATCCAACAACACTTTTATCGAATTCGAGAGATTATCAAAACATGGACAATCTTTAATAAGGACACCATCTAGTATGAATCATTTTTTGGGCTCCAACAACAACTTCACGGGAAAGATTCCTTATTTTATATGTGCTTTGCATTCTCTTAAGACCCTTGATTTATCTAATAACAACTTTGATGGTTCAATCCCTAGTTGTCTGGGAAATCTCAAAAGTACTCTATCAGATTTAAACCTTCGTCAAAATCATCTTAGTGGAGATCTTCCAGAAGATATATTTCAAAGTCTAAGGTCACTGGACGTCGGTCATAACCAATTTGTAGGGAAACTTCCAAGATCTTTGAGTCGTTTCTCCTCTCTTGAAGTTTTGAACGTGGAAAACAACAATATCAATGACACATTTCCGTTCTGGTTGAGTTCTCTCCGGAAGCTGCAAGTTCTTGTCTTACGCTACAATATATTCCATGGACCCATACATCAAGCATCGTTCCCTGAGTTGCGAATCATCGACATATCACATAATCACTTAAATGGAACTTTGTCATCAGAATACTTTGTGAAGTGGGATGCTATGTCGTCATCACTTGGAGAAAATGCAAATTTGACCAACGGAATATACATGGGATCATCTTATTACAATGATTCAATGGTTTTGATGAATAAAGGTGTAAAGATGGAGCTTTCACGTATTCTGAAAATCTACACAACAATCGACTTTTCAGGGAACAAATTTGAAGGAGAGATTCCAAGATCCATTGGTATATTGAAAGAGCTTCACGTGCTCAACTTGTCAAACAATGCTTTTACTGGCCACATCCCTTCATCTATGGGAAACCTCACAGCTTTGGAGTCGTTGGATGTTTCTCAAAACAAGCTTTCAGGAGAAATTCCACAGGAACTAGTGAGCCTCTCGTTCCTTGCATACATGAACTTCTCTCATAACCAGCTTAATGGCCTTGTGCCAGGGGGAACTCAGTTTGGAACACAGCCTTGCTCTTCCTTTGAGGATAACATGGGACTTTTTGGCCCTTCTCTTGACGAAGCTTGCAGAAAGATTTACACGCCCGTACCTAAGAAAACATTGGAATCAGAGGAAGAAGAAGAAGAAGAGGTGATTAGTTGGAAAGCAGCAGCAATAGGATTCGTGCCTGGACTTGTCCTTGGACTATCAGTTGGATACATATTGCTTTGTCCACAGAAGCATGAATGGATCATGAACACTTTAATAAGGTAATGAATATGTTAGGAGACTTTTTTTTTTTTTTTGTCAATTCCGGGTTATGCAAATGTGTTACGTTAAGTGGACTTACCGTCTTACTTTAGAAGAAGAGAAAATATTAATTTGTTTATTAATTGCTAAAGGTTTCTTTAATATTTGATCAGGCGAATCTTCCGTAGAAACAGGAGATGAGTACAAGCCAACAACAAACAGATTATCCAAATCAATCGATGTTTAGACTTGCTCTATCTTTGTATACTCTAAGCTCTTTATCATATATTTAACGATTTAATTAATCTCCAAAACATGATCTTTAACATCTTGACTCGTCACTGCTTTAACAAAAGCATCGAAAACCAGTCGTTGTTCGCACAGTCACAAATACTAGTCTCTTTGCATTCTCTCTATCTTGCATCTTATGTCTACTAAAAGAATGTTCCTTCGAGTTATACCTCAATATCTGAACTCTGGAAAAATCGTACTGAATCAAGTGGTTCTTGGTCTAGTGGCTCCAGATACCGGAGGAAACATGGGTCACATGTTTCCTATTCGTAGACTAGAGATTAGTGTTGACTAATTTTGGTTTAAATTCGGCTAAGTCAACAAAACTTTGTATTTCATTTGGCAGAAAAATAGTTCGCATTTTATTTAGCAAACAAAGTTCGTATTTTAGTTGACCATTTTCACTTAAAAATATAGATTATTCTTTGAGAGCAAAATCTTTCATCTTGGTGTGTGGTCATCATGATAATGTTTAAATCAAAAGCACAACAAAGAGCACAATTTGAGCTTATAATGAAAGTAAAGGTTTATGCTGTCTCCATAGCTTGAGGACCGTCCGAATAGCCATTGCTTTCATTTATCAAACCACCTTCAGTTTTTGGTGTTTTCTCAGCAAATCTCTCTAGCAGCTCTTGGCAATCTGCAGCAGTGGCCATAACAGCCAAACTAGCTTTCCCTCTCCAGCAACTGATGGCTATTGTTGACCCATCGACTTTCACTGGTTCTTCACCTGCGGTTACCACCAAAACCATAAAAATTCACATCCTAAAATGACCAGAAGTAGATATATTGAGAGCAAACAATACGCACCATTGCTAAGAATCACCACGCAACTTCCCATTACAAGGTCAGTTGCTTTCTGAGCCAGCTGAGGATTCACCAAATCCAAAAACTTTATCGATTTGTATTGCAGAAGATGTTTGAAGTCTGCCATTGGTGTATAAAGCACTTGTTTCGTGATGTATGGAAGGATCACAGGTAGTCCCTCTGATGATATGCGGAATGGGCACAGTGTGCTTGAACCTTCTTTTGACGATTGTCTCTCCTGCATTTCAATTAGCCAAATAGATTAAGTTTTAACACTGCAGCTTGCGGTTAATCAATCGAATCATATAAGTGAAGAAGAGAACTTTGTCCTTACAAACATTTTGAGACCAACAGAAGCGATCTTAAGCTGCTGTCCGACTGCAAAATTCAACTGAAGAACTTCCTTAACTGATTTTGAAACATAGTAGATCCTCTTGACACTACTTGTGTCGGTGTTTCTTGCCACAAGATGACCATACAATGGAAATGATTCATCTTTGATACCATAGAATTCCTTGATGCCACTGACTACTTTTTCATCTTTCACGAAAACAACAGGATCAAAGCCTTTCCACTTCCCTTGCATTGGTACTTTTCTCTTGCCTCCTGCATTACTTGAATTTGCTTCTTTATCTTCCTTGATGCTTTCTCCTTCTGTATTTTTCATCTCAGGCTCCAAGCTATCATCTTTCTCAATGTTCGAATCTGCTACAATAACTTTCTCCAACGCACTCTCATCTGGTACGGCATCAACTGTAAGAACAGATTCTTCCTTCAGAGACTTTTCTGTTGATTCGGCAGGCTTAGAAGATGAGTTTCTTTTTGGATTTGGTTTCTCCTGAAATTCTGTGAGTAAACTATCTATAAGTTCTACAGAACCATAGGTGATTAGACATGACCAAAAAGTTATCCAAAAACATTGAAAATTAACCTGGTAAGGGAGAAAGTTTTTGAAGGACCGCAATAAAGAAGGCCCCAGTGTTCTGATCATGAGGCATTATCCTCATGCAACGTTCAAGTGGAAGATCAGAGACTTCCTCGGCTGGTTCATCAGGAGTAACATCCACCACAGTATCTGTTTCTTTGTGTCCATCTTCACAGCTGTTAACACCACCATTCTCATTCTTCTGAGTGGTTTCGGCTGAGTCCTTGGGGTTATTCCCTGAAGGAAACATGCTCACAAGAACTCCACCTCTCCTGTTTTGTGGAACGTTTTTGTAAGAAGTAAACCACCCACCTTTATCACGCACCTTGATCAAACAAAGACAAAGCCAAAAAAGATGAGTAAGCCTGGGATTCTATAGAAGATAGTTTGTGCACTTGTTAACAAGTATTAGAAACTGACCTTCCATTTCTTAAGACCTGGTCTACGTATAAGTTCAGGAAGCTTATCAGAAACATCTAAAAGTTCGACAGAGTCTCCACACCTCCTGAGAATCTGAATTCAAGCAATCAGTTATTATGCGGTCACAGCTACAAGAGGTTTACGATATAAATATTTGTTTGAAGTTTACCTCAGCAACAACAGCTTCGTCCTCCACTGGGTTCATCGAGCAGGTTGAGTATATCATCTTCCCACCAACTTTCAACAGAGATAAACCTGGACAAGATCAAGCAGATATGTATACGATAAGCACACCAGTCTACAAGCAAGTGCATGACAATTAGTTGAGATACGCAAAGGGATAAAAAAAGATTACCTCTCATAGCAAGAATAATCTGAAGGCTATGAAGTCCATTACCCATTCCAGAGTTCCTGTACAGAAACCAAAAGAAATGAGAAATTCAGGACCAAATGCCTTCTGATGCAATAGCATGGCGAATAGGCATACAAAGGCAAAGGTGAAAACACCATTTCCGCCAGATGTCTGGAGCCTTGCGCAGAGTACCATCACCACTGCATGGAACATCACATAGGACACGGTCAAAGGAAAGTTGATTGATGGGCATATCTTCACTTATTCCTTTCTCTGATGCTCGAGATTTGTTCAACCGGCAACCAGGAAACTGTTGCCCTTCATGATTAGTCACAATCAAGTTTGCTGTGCACATTCTCTTCGTTTGGTGAATGAGAAGGTTAGATCTTTTGAAATCAACATCATTAGCCACCACCTGGTTATTCGAGGAAGAACAATCTTACCATCTAACTACTGAAAACCAGAGTTGAAAATAAAAATCAAAAAGTAACAACACCAACCAATCCATTAGGTAGAGAGCCTGGTTCTGATGCTCCATGTATAATCTCAAGCAGCTGAAATGTTTTGGAACCCGGTGCAGCACACACTGGGCAGAGACAAAGGCAAGATAACTGATAAGTAACTAGTGACCTTTTACTTTCCCGGACAAGGCAAGGACGAGATAACTGATATAGCCATATGGTCACTTCATCCTTTTCACAAGGTGGATACTTCATTGAGCCCTTAGAAAATTTCTAGGTCTCAAAACAATATTAAATATAAATTCACTCACTTTCGAGACGTTCTGTATATGAGCCTCTTCAAACAGGACTTATTGCTATTGATTCCATGATCCCTATCGGACGCGGCCAGCGAGAATTAATTATTGGTGATAGACAGACCGGTAAAACAGCAGTAGCCACAGATACAATTCTGAATCAACAAGGTCAAAATGTAATATGTGTTTATGTAGCTATTGGTCAAAAAAGCTTCTTCCGTGGCTCAGGTAGTTACGAGTTTACAGGAACGAGGGGCAATGGAATACACTATTGTGGTAGCTGAAACGGCCGATTCACCAGCTACGTTACAATACCTCGCGCCTTATACAGGAGCAGCCTTGGCTGAATTTTTTATGTACCGCGAACAACACACTTTAATCATTTATGATGATCTTTCCAAACAAGCACAAGCTTATCGACAAATGTCTCTTCTATTACGAAGACCACCGGGTCGTGAAGCTTATCCAGGAGATGTTTTTTATTTACATTCACGTCTTTTAGAAAGAGCCGCTAAATTAAGCTCTCAATTAGGTGAAGGAAGTATGACTGCCTTACCAATCGTCGAGACCCAGTCAGGAGATGTTTCAGCTTATATTCCTACTAATGTAATTTCCATTACAGATGGACAAATATTCTTATCGGCCGATCTTTTTAATGCTGGAATCAGACCCGCTATTAATGTAGGGATTTCTGTCTCGAGAGTAGGATCCGCCGCTCAAATTAAAGCTATGAAACAGGTAGCCGGAAAATTAAAATTGGAATTGGCGCAATTCGCTGAATTAGAAGCCTTTGCCCAATTTTCTTCTGATCTCGATAAAGCTACTCAGAATCAATTGGCAAGAGGTCAACGATTGCGTGAGTTACTGAAACAATCCCAATCAGCCCCTCTCACAGTGGAAGAACAGATAATGACCATTTATACCGGAACAAATGGTTATCTGGATGGATTAGAAATTGGACAAGTAAGAAAATTTCTCGTTCAATTACGCACTTACTTAAAAACGAATAAACCTCAGTTCCAAGAAATCATATCCTCTACCAAGACATTAACCCCTGAAGCAGAAAGCTTGTTGAAAGAAGGTATTCAAGAGCAACTGGAACGTTTTCTACTTCAGGAGAAAGTATAAAAAAAGAAACGAAACGGATCATTCTTTTTTTTGATTCTTTAGT
>JAKUCM010003492.1:0-31680 GCA_023374145.1 Lepidium sativum
AGTTTGATCTAGAGATTGATAGTGTAACTATTGGTTCCGGTGGATTCGATCTCTTCTATACTATTTCATTTGTTGTGCATTTGCAATAGATTCTAGAGTTAAAACCTGAGCGTAATTCTTCAAATTTTGGATAGCATACCTAGTCGAAAAAACCCATCTTTGGAAATGGTATCTTCAGACCAGAAGATGATGACGTCAAATCTTTGACTCCTTTTTTCGTTGGATAATACTACTATTGCTTATTTTCTGTATCATTAGTACTGCAAATTATTAACTGTTATAGCATGACACTCGTTATTGTGATAGATACCAATTCTCTTTTAGAATAGCAAATTATTTCAAACAAACCACACAAAAATCTAAACTTTATAAATGACCAACCAACAATGTATTATTCATAGTTAACTTTATTCCATTATGCTATGACGCATATGTAGTAGTTTTTGTGATTGGTCCATATCTAGCCAATGGTAGGAACTTCGACGACGATACCGTCTTGATCAACCTTTACCTTGACGCGTCCACAATTAACGTCTCCAGTACCCACATCTGGTGCATCCGCAGCCACGATCTGAACAAAAACAATGTTTGGGTTATCTTTTGGTATCACAATCAATGCATATTCACCATCTACTCCCACTAGCTCAGGCCATGAACTCTTCCCTGTGTCAAGTTAAACAAATCAAATTGGTTAATCGTTTGCACTTGGCAGTTTAAGATCAAGTGCTCTATCGCTCGAAAATCAAACAATGTATCTACATTACTAACCATGAACTATGAATTCTATTCAAATTGTAACAACTGATTTGTTTTTTTATCGAAAAACTATGAAAAATAAAGGAATAGAGACGAAAGAAAACCAGTTGGTGAACACTTGGATGCCATTTTTCTCCTGTTTTTGTGTTTTGTACTTTGCGATGTTCTTTGATATGCTTTGTCATGAGAAATTGAGTCCCATTTATAGAACACAGAGAGAGAGAGAGATCTCTCTCTCAACAACAACAACGGAGGAGGAGGAAAAGAGAGAGAGGTTGAATTAGTTGTACTGTGCTTTCTTTTTACAAAAGCACGTGCAGTAGCTGCTCGTCAACTTACTTAGCGCTTAAGTTATGTTTCAAATAGCGATTTAATTACATGCAATCTTAAGTAAAATGTTGCTACTATATCTTGATAATTCAATACAACATTAATGTCTAGAAAAAAAGAGAGAGTAAATTCAACATACACACGTTGACTAGTCTTTTCAAATATCTGGTAAAATTTGATCTATGGGTTAAATGTTCAAATTTGTATTCTTTTCCATTAGAGATCAATATTAGGAAATTGTGTAGTCGAAGGAGTTTTCTTTATCATAATCCATTTTAAAAGAATTATATAATTATGCGTGATAGAACATGAGTGTTTACGTTATAGATCATGATTGGATTATCGATCTAATTGCTAAGATGAAAAATGAATGACAATAGGAATAGTTTTTTTTGGTTGGTGTGCTCCAATTAGTTTTTTGTAACCTTTAATTTTCTTTTAAGGCAAACAGAAATAAGTAGCTGCCTTATGAATCAAGAAACACCGGTTTACTTTCGTGTTTTGCGTTGTCCCAGAACCCTACGGTTTTCTGGTGTAGAAGAAGTTTCAAGTTTTGACTTGTTTCGTCTTCTTCTTCTGTTTGCTTCAGCTGCATTTGGTTCTATGTATTCTTTCTCTCCGTTCTCCTGTTGTAACATAAATTAAGTTATCTTTTGTTTATCATCACAAGACTTTCACTACAAGATATTTGCTACGTTCTTGAAACGTATTCATTGGGAAGCACACCCAGTCGAAATATCCCATCTTTGGCAATGGTACCTTTAGACCAGAGGATGATGATGTCAAATCTTCGACTGCTTAACCTCAATACGATGACCTTATGCTAGATTTTGATCCAGATTGTTTTTCAAACCCACGATTCTTGTGTTTTCCAGTATTCCTCCCTTCAGATCAAACAACACGACGTGCAACTTTTCAGACTATTGATATTTTCTCGTGTTGGTAAAGAAAAAGAAAAATCATGTTCTCACCGAGCTCACTCGCAGCTCATTTCTTCTCGGATCTAACTTGACTAGGAGTGAACGATTTGGAGATGAAAGATGAAGATGAGGAAGAAGATACTTTTGGTTGAGGTATGAGACTTGAAGGATACTGTTTGTACCTTACAGTCCTCTGGACAAACAAGATCAACAAGTTAAATACAAACGAAAGCAATCGATAAGTTCTGTCAAAACAATAGTAGATCCGTTTTGTTATGTTCAATCTTTTTACCATCTGTTAACTTACGCTGCATCTCTCGAGTAATCATTTGCTTCACATTCAGTGGGGCTCTCAGGTCGCGAAAGAGATCAAACTCAATGTTCGTCATAGAAAATCTGCATCTTTCAGTTGATGTGGTCATCGAATCAGCAGACTTACCGAGCTTTGTGTTACTGGTGAAACCATTGTTCACCAGAGATAACTCTTCAGCATCAAGAACACCTTACCAATAACAGCCAATGTCAATTGTATGATCCAATAGCCCCAACATTTTAGTTGGTTGAACAAACTAAACTGGATATTGTTAAAAAGATGAAACCTGGATCAGTGTGAAAAGCGTTGTCCCAAGCAAAACTTGGACGAGCAGACATTTTTGAAGGAAGTGTCTTGATGCAGTGCTTATGATGATGTACTTCAACATCAATCTCGTTCTCATCAATCTCTAACACTCCTTTAAACAAAATTTGGAAAACAAATAACTAAACTTTTCCTTCAATCTTTCTTTCAATTCACATAACTCGGTTAAGAAACTGAGAAGAAACCAGGGTCAGTGAAGAAAGCAATGTTCCAAGCCAAGCTTTTGCGATGATTCCATTTACTACTTTCTTCTTTAATAGGCTGCATATAATCAACCTTAACTCTTGATAAACTTTTTTTTTTTTTGTAGACGGCAGATTAATTGGGGTACAACTGGTCGGTCCAGTAGCCAAATTCCTACATAATTTAGGCGGAGGACTCAATCTCTGATTCTGCAAATGAGCTGTCTTAAATGGACTTACCGCCGGCCACTAGGCTAATAGCCATAATTTTGTTTTCGGTTCTTGATTTTTATTTTTGAAGAACAGAAATTTGAAATTTAAGTATTTGATTGATTGCGGTTACATACTTTTAAATCAATCATCTGCCTTAAATATGATTACACACTTAGCTGGACAATTTTTTCCTTGATTCAAATTGTTCCCCAATCTAACAAAGAGATCTTTAGATACATATAACTAAACCGGAAAAAGGTTTAATTCACAACAACACAGCCGAAATTGACCATAAAAACCGATAAAGTAGTCGATCAGCTCAAATATAAACAACACACTGATCTCTAATTTCCCCTGCATTATTTTAGAGAATTCTACGTTAGACAAAACCAATTTAGAATCCAGCCACAACTAATTCATAGAACAACAAGTCAACAAAGAAAAATCAACATGAACTGGTAAAAGTAATTCTACTACTTTTTATGGCTTTTAAACAAAGCATGTCTCACTGTCATACTATCATCTGTTGTAACAGGTTAAAGTTAATAAAGAACATACATGCATATAGATTACACTCTCCATTTTTTGTCCTAAGCCGGTGTGATATAGAGAGGAAGTACTTGATCATTTGTCGTTCTTCTTTTTGTCCTAAGCAAGGTTTCCTTGCAACTTCTTTCACCAGGTCTGTGATTAAATCAAGATAATCAAGCCAAAGCTGGAAAACATACAAAAAGGCTATAAAATTGGTATCTGTACTTGTCAAAACCATACCGGCATTTCTTCAGCAGAAACACCCCCACCAGCATCTCTATTAGATCCGTCTGCGTTCTTTCCTGATCCTTTATTATCTCCCTGTCATTATTTCATAACAAAATGTAAGACTCCAATGGGAAACACTTTCTTGAGGAAAAAAACTAAATGTGTAGAAATGGAGTATGTGATTCATTTACCTCAAACTGCATCAGCAGGAGGTGTGTCAGCAACCATACCAAGGGAATGAAAAAAACTGAATTAGTTTCGCTATGTTAAAAAAATTCTTGATTTATAATGTGTAAACAGAAATAGCTTTAGAAGAGAAAAAAGTAGTAAATGTCTATACAAGCGAGTTGATCCACATTTATCACTCTTACATCAAAAACTATATGTTGGAAAGCAGAGAACATATAGAAGAGGATTGCAATAACTTCTATCAAGCGAAGGCCGATGTTACTCACAACTGCATAAAGAACAGGGATTTAAAAACAAATGATTACGGAAATAAAGCAACGTACCTCCCTGTACCTCGCTAGGTATATCTTTAGGGGTTCCAGGTAATCCTCAAATCCTAAAGTTGCCATTGCCCACAACAAATCATCACCATTCACAGTTTTCCTTTTCTCTTTCTGACACTTATCACTGGCCCTGATTACCAAAAGAAATTCACAGTGACCATTAGAGATATAACGGATACCACTCAGCGTTGACAAGAAAAAGAGAAAAGGATAGCAGTCAATTGATCAATGATCATCACAGTCTACACATGGAGATAAAACTAGCAAAAAGTCCATATGATTTGGTTTGATAAAATTCAGATATAACAAAGTAAATTACCTGCAACATGGTCTATGGAAAAGCTATTAGCTTCAGGTAACCCATAACTACGATGGTTGAATAACATTGTACCCAAAAAAGAACAATCTTTGCTCTAACATTTGTTAAGACTTTCTTAGCTAAAACCCTACTAAAAACCAATCGCTTGCTAGGAGTTCATGAAAACAACTACTCACATAATCAATTCTTTTACCAAACAACGAATAAAATGCAAAATCACTCCAAAATTGAGTATACAAATATGACGAGGAAAAAAAGAAGGCTAATTTCCTGGGAAATTCACGAGATTGATTAGAGTCTCGAAGAAACATACTCGCTAGTGATGAAACTGATGAACTCAGAGACGCATTCCTGAACAGTATCCTTAGCATCTTTTCCGATCTTTCCGTTGGGAGGCAACGCCTTTTTCATGATCCTACTGATATTAGCTATAGGAAGGTATCGATCCTGCTCCCTAACTGAGCCGCCGCTTTCTCCGCCATCTCCGGCCGGACTCGAAGGTGTATCCGCCATTTTTAACTCTGCAAGCTCACAAGAAACATACAAATATTGTCTGTAAAAGCGACATGGTGGATGAAGTAAATAACAAAAAAGAAACCGAAAATGACGTACAGAATCGGATAGTGGAACCCTAGAAATCGGAATTGGGGATAGTTAGGGCTTTAGAGAAATCAATCGAATTCCCACAATTGGAGATTTATCGGAGTCGAAACGCAGATTTTTGGTCAGCTGCTGTAAATATGATACGATTACACGTTTTCTTACAACCTTAGTTATTGCAGCTGTTGTTACTTTTGCAAAAATTTCAGCTCATAACTAACAGAATCACAATATGCATAAGAAAATTATATAAATTGTTGGTTTATCTACTCTACCTTTTGTTTTGATTTGTTGATTAGGTTGAAAGAAAACAAGAAGACAAGAGTTTACAAGTTCCCAAGTTAAAGCAACCTTGGTACATCTTGGAGAACAAAACCAGTTATCAAGGTTTCACTATGAAATAAGAGTTTTAGTTTACAAAGATCAAGAACAAACTGTACTCACACACTCCTCTCAACCCCCAAGAGAAATGAAAGAAATCGAAAACCTCAAGTAAGTTCCTACTTGCTCTCTAATTGATTCCTATACTCTCTAGTCTCGTAAGTATATGACAATTGATGTCATAGGAAGCAAAGTAATCATGTTCTGATTCTAACCACCACTGATTCCATACAGGCCTGCAGTTTGACTACTCTATTCCAGGAGAAGAGAAGACTGAAGTCCACAGCCCAATGTCTTCACCAAAAATAGCAATCAGAGGCCCAACAATCGTTTTGTCTCATGGCCCAAAACTTGCAGACTTCAACTGAACCTAAACCGGCCCAAGTACTATAATTTCGGCCCATCTGATTGTGGCCCAATCACTTAAACGAAAATCTCCATCTTGAATGGGTCACAATCACGTTTCACCAGAAGTCTTTTCCTCTTCCAGTCCTTTCCGGCGATTCTCCTTCTTGCCGGAAACCCTAGCTCTCTTCTTCCTTTCCTGAGCTAGTGGTGGTGCGTGAGCACCTTCAAATCTCTTAACCCTTCCTGAAATTTCTTTACCAGCAATGACTTTGTCAATAAGTCTGCCGGGTTTTCCTTTGTATTCACTTTAGAAACTTTTAGGGTTCCTTGTTCGATTTCATCTCTGATGAAATGAAATCGATTGTCAATGTGCTTTGTACGCTCGCGGTGCACCCTGTTATTAGCCAGGCAAATCGCACTCTGCGAATCACTGAAGATTTCAACCTGCTTTTGTTCAAACCCTAATTCTGTGACGATTTGTTTCAACCACAGAGCTTCTTTGGTGGCTTCAGCGAGAGCCATATACTCCGCTTCAGTCATCCACAGAGCTACAACTTGCTGAAGACCGGATCTCCAATTAACCGTGTTCTCACCCACTTGAAAGATATATCCGGTAATCGACCTTCTCCTGTCTAGATCTGAGGCATAATCATTATCACAGTAGCCTCTGACTTTCAATTCTTTTGGTTTTGTGAAGGTTAAACTTAACTTTGTTGTGTTCTTAATGTATCGCAGGATCCACTTCACGGCTGACCAGTGATCTCTACTTGGAAAACTCATGAATCGACTCACGAGACCCACTACATGTGCGATATCTGGTCTCGAGCCTACCATGGAGTACATTAAACTCCCCACAGCGCTTGCATACGGTATATTCTCCATCTCAACTTCAGCTTCTTCTCTTTGATCTGCCTTTGTACTAGATAGCTTAAAGTGTGTACCCATAGGAGTTAATACTGGTCTTGAGTCCATCATATTGAAATTCCTTAGAACCTTTTCCAAGTACTCTTGTTGAGATAGTTGAATAGTACCTTCTGATCTGTCTCTTATAATATCGATTCCTAGAATCCTTCTTGCATTTCCTAGGTGCTTCATTTCGAATTCCCTGCTCAGAATCATCTTTAAACTTGAAATCTCATTCATGTCTTTTGCTGCAATTAACATGTCGTCTACATATAGAAGCAAGTAGATGTAATTTTGTCTGTTTAGACACTTGTAGTAGACGCAAGGATCTGACTTGCTTCTGATATACTTTAGAGATTTCATGAAACTATCAAATCGTAAGTTCTATTGCCTAGGAGCCTGCTTTAATCCGTACAGAGACTTCTTAAGTAGACAAACCTGATCTTCATTACTGAATCCTTCTGGCTGTTCCATATAGATTTCTTCCTCTAGATTGCCATGTAGAAAAGCTGTTATAACATCCAGTTGTTCCAATTCTAGATCCAAGTAAACCACCATTGAAAGCACAAGCCTAATTGTTATGTGTTTAACAACTGGGGCAAACACTTCATGATAATCAATTCCCTCTATTTGTGAAAAACCTTTGGCAACTATTCTTGCTTTATATCGTGGCTTTTCTGTTTCAGGAATTCCAGATTTCAACTTGAAGATCCATTTGCAGCCGATGACTCTCTTATCTCTTGGTCTTGGTACCAGAATCCAGGTATGATTCTTGTTCAGAGATTCCATCTCATCTTTAATGGCTGCATTCCACTTTTCTCTGTCTTTACTGTTCATAGCTTCTTTATAATTCTGCGGCTCTTCGAGATTCATAACTATGACATAGTCAGTGCATATACAACAACATCTGCATGATTATATCTGCTTGGTGCTCGTATATTTGATCTTCTTTTTCTGTCTCTGGCAAGTAGATAATTTTCAAGTTCATCTCCTTCTGTTTCAGGTTCTTCAGTGACTCCATCTTGATTTGAAGATCTAACAGAACTCTGAGGGGAAGATACTTGATGTTCTAAAGTACCATCATCCTTGACATCATCAGGTATATGAAAAGTGACCCTTTTCTTTGCTTTTATCAACACATCATTGTCTTCTGCCTCAGTTAGTTTTCCGATATCCCTATATAGAATATCTTCTCTGAATAACATGTATTTACTCACAATGCATTTACTTTCATCACAACTCCAGATCCTGTAACCCTTTACTCCTTGAGGATAGCCCATGAACACTCATTTCTTTTCCCTTGGTTTTAATTTCCCCTGATTAACATAGTAGTAGACCAAACAACCAAATATTTTCATATGATTTAATTCGATCTTTCTTTCTGACCATAACTCTTCAGGTATATGGAAATCCAAAGGAGTTGATGGAGTTCTGTTTATGGTGTATACTACAGTGGAGGAAGCTTCTGCCCAGAACTGCTCTTCAAGTCCAGTTTCACTAAGTAAGCTTCTAACCCTCTCAAGTATAGATCGATTTAGCCTTTCTGCCACACTGTTTTGCTGCGGGGTATAAGGGCAAGTTTTGTGCCTTATAATTCCCTTCTGTTTGCAGTAGTCATCAAATATTATGTTGCAATACTCTAGTCCATTGTATGTCCTTAGAACATTGAGTCGTTTCCCACTTTGATTTTCAACCAATGCTAACCATTCCACAAATTTTGTGTAGGCTTCATCTTTGGTTTTCAAGAAGTAAATCCAGGTTTTCCTTGAATAGTCATCTATAAAGGAAATATAGTACCTGCATTTTCCCAGGCTGGGAGTTACGTTTGGAGAGCCCCATAAGTCATAGTGAACATACTCAAGTATGTCCTTTGAGGTATGCTTTCCCTTCTTGAATGATAACTTATGAGATTTTCCCATAATACAATGTTCACATTGTCTTAGTTCTGAAATTTCTTCTCGATTAAGCAGATTCTTTTCAACCAATCTTTTCAGGTTCTTTTCACTCATGTGACCTAGTCTGCTGTGCCACAGAGCAGTCTTGTCTGTACTTCCTACTGCAGCATTAACCTGCTCCAGTTCTGCTTTTCCGTCCAATAGATAGAGAGTTTCACGATAATTCCCAGCAAGTACTTCTCTATCTCCTTTGAACACTTGGAGCCTAAAGTTTTGAGATTTGAACCAGCATCCAAGTGACTCTAGTTGTCTTGAGGAGATAAGATTTCTTCTAGCTGTTGATGAATACCTCACATTAGTCAAAATGATTACTGATTGATCATGATTAACTAATTTGATTTTTCCTATTGAAGAGATTTTACAATAGGTATTCCATCAGTATTTTTCCTCTATCAACATGCTCTACATCAAACATCAGATCTCGTCTGTATGTGATATGGTAAGAGCATCCAGAATCAAGTACCCATCCTTCCCTTCCTTATTGTTGTGTTGCAGTCAGCATTAAGGGTTCAGTTTCTTGAGCTTGAGCCATGCTAGCTTCACCTTTCTGAGAGCTTCCAGATTGATTCCTCTTTGTACAATCTCTTTTAAGGTGATCTTCACTACCGCATGACCAGCAAGTTCTTTTCTTTTTAGATCTAGATTTGCTTCTGCTGATTGATTTTCCTTTTGACCAGTTTTTCTTTTCTGATCTACCTCTCTCTTGTACAAATAATCCTTCTTCTGCAGATGTAGAAGCTATCTGACCCTTTAACTTAAGCTCAAGTTCAATTGAGTAAGCAGCTCTGATAATCTCCTTGGTACTGATAGTATCTTTGTTGCTATTGTACTTCAGTGTGTGCACCAGGTTATCATACTTCTTCGGTAGGCTATTAACAAGTATTGCTGCCTTATCTTCCTCTGTCATTTCACCATTTACACTAGATAGATCTAGTACTAACTTGTTGAAATTGTCCAGATTTTTGTCCAGGCTTTGATCTTCCAACATTTTGAAGCTGAAGAATCTCTGCTTCAAATAGAACCTGTTTGGAAGCGTTTGAGCTTGATACTCATTTTCCAGAGCCTTCCACATATCACACGCAGAGGGTTCTTTCATAACCTTTCTCAGAACTGAATCAGTCAGATAATGTCCTATGAGATTTTTAACTCTTATATATTTTTGTATCCATAAAGGATCTAACTTTTCTCCTTCTTTTATAGGTGGCTTTGGTATGAGAAGAGAACCAAATCCCAAGATCTCAAGGTGACCAAGCATCCTATGCTTCCACAGAGTAAAGTCTCCTTCACCATCAAACTTCTCTACTTCAAATCTTCCTTGAGTAGGTTCCAACATAATTCCGGTAAGAAAAAAAAAACTACTGCAAGTTATCACTTTTCTTGTTCACCTTTGTACATGAGCTCTGATACCACTGTTGGTTTATCTACTCTACCTTTTGTGTTGATTTGTTGATTAGGTTGAAAGAAAACAAGAAGACAAGAGAGTTTACAAGTTCCCAAGGTTAAAGCAACCTTGGTACATCTTGGAGAACAAAACCAGTTCTCAAGGCTTCACTATGAAATAAGAGTTTCAGGTTACAAAGATCAAGAACAAACTGCACTCACACACTCCTCTCAACCCCCAAGAGAAATGAAAGAAATCGAAAACCCCAAGTAAGTTCCTACTTGCTCTCTAATTGATTCCTATACTCTCTAGTCTCTTAAGTATATGAAAATTGATGTCATAGGAAGCAAAGTAATCATGTTCTGATTCTAACCACCTCTGATTCCATACAGGCCTGACAGTTTGACTACTCTATTTCAAGAGAAGAGAAGACTGAAGTCCACAGCCCAATGTCTTCACCAAAAATAGCAATCAGAGGCCCAACAGTCGTTTTGTCTCATGGCACAAAACTTGCAGACTTCAACTGAACCTGAACCGACCCAAGTACTATAATTTCGGCCCATCTGATTGTGGCCCAATCACTTAAACGACATAAATAATTTAATTACGGGTATTTATATAAACTGCATATATATGTATAGGGATTTTATATACTTCACATTATTCTTATGATTATTGTACTCATGGAGTTTGCTTCAACGAGTTATTCTCTTTTTTTTGTTATCTAGATTAAAAAAATAGTACAACGAGATCAAATTTTATAACATAGAATAGTAGAATCGGCGAAACAAAATATTTCTAGAAACTAAAGCTCAAAATAAAGAAACTACTAGAAATTGAAAACCAAAAACTAATTTTGAAAACATTTAAAAAACAAAGGCTCGAAAAGAAAACTCTTAATCCGAAAAAACTAAGTCATTGCTAAGTGAGCAAAATCTAAACGGCTGAAAAAACCTCTTATAGTGATTTGGTTTCACGAATGAAGAGTTGGAAATCTTGATCGGTAAAAGATAACTCATAATCTTCTGAAAGTGGCATAGTCGTAGACAAACGCTAATTAATGACGAAATACGACTGGTGCTTCAAAGAGTTATTCATTTTGAATATTTGGAATCTCTATGGTCCACCAAAATCGTCTTCGTCGAAGTCTTTGAGTATTTATCCAATACATATTTAAAAACTATATATGCAATAAATAGAATAGAAGCAACTCGAAAAGCTTATTCAAACTTGTAAGTTTATTTACCCGGTCGGAGTCGAGGACAAACCAGTGGACTAAGACTGGTTAGTCCAAAGATGTTTAGGCAGAGCCCATCCGTTTAAGACCTTTAATGCATTTTTAATGGTAAGAACCTTCTAGGGGTTCTTAACCCAAAAAAAAAGTCAAACTTTTATTTTTTAAATTAGGAGAGAGAGGTTCCCCACGTGGTGAACCCAGCTCTTAAAAGTCCCTTGGCGAACCCGGATTAATTCATTTTTTTAACTTTTTTTTTTAGTTTTTTTTTTGATTAAAAACCCCTAAAAGTTCTTACCATTAATCATGCTCTTAGGTCACACCCCTAAACAAGAGAGTGGAGGTGTTAAAGTTGCCTAGATAGCGACAGTGACACTAATTGCGATAAATTATAGTCTAAAGTAACATATATATCCAGCTTCACATATCAACACTTCTAACAAAAAGAAGAAACTTCATCTTTTTTTGTAATCGACAGACCTAAAATTTGGTACACTTGATTTTTATATTCTTTTTATTCCATACCAATCAAATATGTAAACAAACATTTCACCTTCCATAGGTACACAACTCTGTTCACTTTTGGCCAACTTCATTTTTCATGTTCTATCCTGTAAGACGTCAAATTCCAAAACCACATGATCAGTTAAAACTGTTGAAGATGGATTCAGACGCTAAGCTGAGCACAATTATTTACTACCTTATATCAAAAAACCATCTCAGTCTTGTGGCTTATTCTTTCTTGCTTGGCAACTCCAATGTGTGTTTTTCATAAGGATTGCAATTGGTTCGAACAAATGGGTTCACTTGTTCAAGCAAACTATTGGATAGGGGAATATTTTGTGGAAGAGGCGCCTTGGTTGAGTTTTTCAATCCAATATTGCTCACTGGATTCATATTTAACGGAACAACAGTGCGAGTTTCATAGTTGTTCTCTAATCTCTGATTTGGAATCATACCGGTGATAGTTGAGTACGGTGGATTCCAACTGTGATTTGGCTGTGAAGAATTTGTTGGTGTGCTATTGAACGGTATGCTCTTTGGTCTTCCTAAAAGTGAAGGGTTCATTCCTGTCACTCTTTTCACAGTATCTTCAGCCATCTTCACCTACACAAGGTTCATCCGAGCAAAGAAACTTACAAAACTATGAAAGATCATAAAGTGGAATGCAGACCAAAACATTTGCGTCTCACAGAGAGATTCTTAGCTTTTATGAAAAAAAATTATACCTTTGTTCTTAGTGTTTCGATATCAGCTTTTAAGATTCTGTTATCAACAGCAGCTGTATCATACTTCTGATTCATGACTCTAAGACGATTAAGCAAAGTTGAATGCTCAGCTCGTAACTTGCCAACCTACAAAAAGGTAAAAAGTTTGGTATAAATCCTTGGAAGACTGTCAAACAGAACCTAACGACAACTACTGCAAGGCAGGACCTGTGCATCAAGTTCATTCATTTGTTCTTGCTTTCTTCTTCTAGACCGCCTAGCGGATTCTCGGTTTGAAAGCTTCCTGAGGAATTAACAACTACCAAGTCAGGAAGGCCTTAACAAGAGATAGAAAGTAATATATTCGTCTTAGTACCTACTTCTTGTCAATATACCATCTAACATCCGTTAAGAAAAATCTTAAACATTATGAAACCACTATAATAGAATGATAAAGACAAAGCTAAACCCTAGTAATGGGATAAGCAATCACGACATCTACCTCCTAATGCGTTTTAAATCAGCAGGATCATCATTCTCTGTTGCTTCTGTGTCTCCTTCAAAATCATCGTCATCAGAATAATCTCGCGATGAAACACTGGTAGCTTTTCTGATCTGAATATCTGGTTTAATCTGTGTGTCTAATGAGGGAGCAGTGCTAACACATGGACTTTGCATCGCAACAGAACCTACTTGGTAAAAAGAAGAACAAGGATCCATTTTTCATCAGCTGGAGGACATGTAAAAGGATAAGAATTCAAGCGCAATGTCACAAACAGTAAGTAGGATTTAGCAGAGTGAGTTCATTAATAGGTGTGGTGTGAAACCACAGCACAACGGAACTACAAAAGGAATTATCACACCTATGGAAAAGAATTCAAGCACAATGTTACAAACAGAAAGTAGGATTTAGCAGAGTGAGTTCATTAATAGGTGTGAGACCACAGCACAACGGAAAGAGATGTGAAGGTGACAAAACCAAACAAAGGCCATACTTAACAAAATCACTACGATGAAAACTAAAACATAACAAGCCTGTGACTCTTAAAGCTTATATCTAGACATTCCCTCACCAGACTAAGATTATACAGTGTAATCAGAGTAATCAGTATCGCCTACTCACACAAACATAGAGACTTAACGAGGCTTCCTCTTTCTGAGTACTCTCAAGCATGAAATTGGAAGAGTTGGGTAGAGTCAAAGACATAAACCAAACAACTATTATACAGGTAAGAAAAAATGTTACCATCAGTTTGAGATCCAATAGAAGGAGGCTGCTTTTGATTACCAGATGAGGCACTCGAATCCTCAGCCTTCGCATTTGCTTCCACCTGCTGCAGAATCAATTTACCAGACGGTATCAGAAGAAATTTTCTACTATGAATTCCATCAAAATGCATTCTAAGTATGGAAAAAAAATAAAGATAAGGATCAAAGACGAACACGAAGTGCAACAGCAGCGCAAGCGAGATGAAGTTTGTTCTTGAGAATCGCTTGATAGTGATAAGGATCGATCTCAGCATTAACTTGTGGCTTCGGTATATCGACGACATTAACGATGTCAGATGCAGCAGCTTCTTCTGGTGGCTGTCCAATTACATTATCTGTCGCCGAAGATGAGGAAAAAGTACTCCCTGAAGAAACGGAAATCTCTTGGAGAAGTCTCTGAAACGACCACTCCGATTGAGTTTTAGCCATCCGAGACTGAGTCGGAGTTGACGCCGGAGATGGCCAGAGAGTTTCAGTCAAATCATCTACGGAGGAAACACTATTCATCTTCGCGAATCAGCAAATTTTGTGAGATTCTCGTCTTTCGTTATATCTCTCTTCTCTGGAACGTTCCAAGTGATCCGAATCATAACATGGACCCGGCCTCATAATCAAAACACACGTGACACTTTATTATTGGATATTTGTAGAAAACAAAAAATTAGGACAAAACATGGGTCCCATAGAATCGGTGTCCGGATGAGGTATGAAGAACCATAAGAAGAAAAAAAATTGCATATACCAAACTAGACCAGGCCATAAATACCAATACCAAAAATCGAACCAAACCAAACCGAATATAGAAATTTGGTTTGGTTTTGATTCCCATCAAATAAACTGAACGATTCTAGACTACTATTATCTATGATTTTTGGTTCCGTTTAGTTAAAAATCAAAAATATTGATGAAAATTAACTTATAATTAACTGACTTTACTAACAATAACTAATAATCATAATACTCACATATCTTATGATTCATATAAAATATCAAAAAAATTTGAGTGTTTGGTTAGTTTTGGTTACAAATAACTATTCAGAGAAACCAAAACTATCAAACAATTTTAAGTTTAATTCGTTTTACATTATCTATTTAAAACTGAAACTGAAAATATTATGAAGTGAATCTTAGTCGATTAATATAGTTAATATATTTTGAAAACCAAAATAACTGAGATGAACCATAATCGAAGGTTCAAGGATATAACAAACATACAAATTTCGTAATAAAAAATTGCAAATATTTTGGATAATTTTATGATTTTAGAAAATTCGGATTATATATAATGTAACACGTAAACGAAATCCAGTCGGCGTTGGGTAAATTCGTTTCACCTCTCTTTTTAGAAACATTATCTTGTGCTCGATAAGCTTCGAATATCGATTATAAAATTTATAATTTCAAAGATTTACAAAATAAGATCACAAAGGTCAAAGCTCTTGCAAGAAAAACTTAATAATGTCAAAGGAGGAGTTCTTAAAAGCTTGTACGTAAGAATTTTGACTTTTTAATCTACAACCTCGCCGACTCAACATTGATGTATCCGATTCTATAAATAGGACTAACATTTCTAAAGATGAACATACCAAAAACATATCACAATTACAAAGATAAAAGAGGAAATAGAAATGTCATCTGAATGTCCTGGTAAGTTTTTTTCTTATAATTGAAATTATCACGACTTTAATAGATTTTTCTTTCATCATTTTCTGCTTCGCTCAAATCAAATTATAAAACCATATTGTTCATAATTCCCTTTTTTTGGTTTATTAAAGCAAAGTCACCTCCATAATACCAAATGTAAACGATGAAGCGATCTAACGTTATCACAGGTACAGGGAAGAGCTCGTGGCCGGAGCTAGAGGGGACAAATGGAGACTATGCAGCTTCGGTGATTGAGAGAGAGAACTCTAACGTTAATGCTGTCGTCATTTTGGAAGGAAGCCCAGCGACTACAGACATCAGGTGTGATCGGGTTAGGGTTTGGGTTGATCGTAACCGTATTGTCGTCCAAACACCTATCATCCAATAGACAATTGTGTCAATACCATATCTAATAATATGAATAAAAAAAGGCTATAGCCGATGCTTGCTTGGTAATTATTTTAAAATAATTGTTTGTTTGGATAATTTCTGGTTTTACTGAAATGGAATAAAATAAGTTTCCTTCTTTATTATTATAACTAGGTGAGTGCCCGCGCTACGCGGCGGGATCCTTTTTTAAGTTATGTCATTTTGTTGTAAATTTTTTAAATTTTGGGAGAACTATGAAAGTTTTATTACAAAAAGAGAAATAAATGTTTTAAATATTGATGAACAATATTTCGGCTGAATATTTTGTCAATAGTCGAGACTACTTTAATGAATATTGGCCATGTTCAAGTGGTTGAACTTGTTCTTCTCGGTTTCTTTCTGTAGAATATAGAACCACTAAAATTACAACATTGAAGTATTCCGTACATTAATATAGGTATTATTGTATATGAAGTTACATATGGTATGATAGTGAAGATTGTTTAAAATCTCTTTGTATACAACATTTTTAATGGCTGATATGTTTTATTTTTGTGTGGTGGCACTCTAAATTCGTAGTCCTTCTTTTGATGTGACGCGAGATAAAGCAACATAGAGTTGGCCATAACTAAATACAGGCTTGGGTAGATAGATACCCACATTTTGTAAAATTTGGCATTGACTTTTTTTTATTGTCTTTTTGCATAACAAACTCTAACAGGGAATTTTCGTCTTCGCATTTTATATGGATAATTTGTATTTGTCGTTGTCATGATGATCCTTGGTATAAGCACTTTTTTCTTGACATTCGTGCCGGTTAGTACCTCTTCTTCAAGTACCTTTTCACCTAAATGAGTAACATGCAGTCTAGTCCCATTGCATAAACCTTGCTTTTGGTTTATGTTACTTAACAATATGATTGGGGCATATTGCTTCAAAGGTAGGTGATGATTTGGTAATCCCGAACACTTGAGTGCATTTAGGTACTATGTAGTGTATACAAGATTAACTCCATCAAGGTCATCATCATCAGCGATACTGTCAGCACTAAGATACTCTTTCATGTCACCTCTAATTTTTGCCAAGAAGAAATCATAACTTATCAACAGTTTCATTCCTTGCTGTTAGGATGACATGAACTCGCAGATATGCACGGTTTTGGAAAGAGTTTTCGAGATTTTGGAATGTTGCTTCTTGAATTTCTCTCATTGAGTTTTCTCCTTTTTCCAAGAGTAATGTATCTTCGATCAAAATGTAGTAATTTTCTAGAGATGCTTCGTTCAGAATATTGACACTTTTAGCCTCGCCAATCCCGACTGGTAAAATCCATGCAACAAAGTTTTTTTTGTCTTGCTTTACTCTCATGTTTTGGTAAGGGTGGCAACGTAACAAATTTGCCAAATGTAAGATCTATTAAGTGTTGCGAGAATTGTATCTTGTTTGCTTCCTTGTGAGATGACTGGTAATATTTGTCTGAAATCTCCACCTAACAAAATTGTCTTTCCCCCAAATAGTTTCGCTTCTGCTTCTGGGTCAGTAAAACTCATGATATCTCTTAATGTGCGATCTAATGCTTCAAAAGTGTGACGATGTGCCATTGGTGCTTCATCCCATATGATTAGATCTGTTGTCTCAACCAATTCTGCGAGCATTGTTCTTGGTTTGATTATACACATCTAGTCTTCATGGAGAAATGATGGTTACTTGAAGGACTGCATGAACTAATGAACTTATTGATATCTTAGTTATCAATTTGATATATTGATATTTTGAAAACCCCCTTTCAGGGAAAATTTTCCAGAGAGAATGATGAAGCAAGTGCAGTTTTTTTAAAGTTTGGAAATAAGGCAAAATTATTGACTTCTTGTTTAAAATGTATTATGGCCTCATGGACCAACTATTAGGCGAAAACGAAATTGTACATTAGGTGAGAATCATTTATTTGTTAAGCATATTGATCGAAGAAGTAGTGAGGGAGGTTAATTTTTGTTTCACAGAATCGTATGGATTTGAGTAGGTTAATTTTTTATGATGATGTCGTTTTAACTTATATGATGTGTGTTTAATGTGATAATGTTATTGGTTGATTACGGAAAATTGAATTGCTGATGTGTCAGCACGAGAAGAGACAACCCTACTTTTATATATATAATTTGTGTTTATGTCTAAGAAGTAACAGATAACGAAAGTCTCCCGGTAATTTTTCAAACATGTGGTGTATATACTCAATATTAAATTAAAACAAAAAAACTAACTGACTAATTGATATGCAAACCTACATAATTAAAATAACGTGTGTACATATCTGTGACTATTTAGTCGGTGACCAGTTTACCAATAAATTATTGCAACTGTCCTATTTTGTATTATTTTATGATTTCAAAATCGTTTTTGATATAAACCGACGACTTCGACCTATAAATGGGACTAAAATCCCTAAAGATGAGCATATCAATTACAAAGATTAAACCGGAGAAGAAAAATGTCGTTCGAATGTCCTGGTAATCATTTAAAAATAATATTCCGGTATAGTTTTTATTTGATTTTGTTGTTGTCAATAATTAGTTTATATAGGAAGGAATCGAACCTCTGAATCATGATATTATCAAAGACTTCAATTTACTCTTGCATTATTTTCTTCTCGGCAGAAATCAAATCATAAATATATTTAGTTAATCAAAATTAATTTTTCTCATTCTTTTATCTCATAAAAATTAATTTGAAATCCATATTGTTGAGGTTAATTATATATGTTATGTTAGTGGGCCAATGTGAATTTGGGGTATAACTAATCTGTTTTGTTAATTTGGGCCGGTGATCTGCTTTTAGCCCAACATGTCTTTTTCACTCTGCTTTTCTGTCTGCAATTTGCAGAGTCAAACCTGAACAGAGCCTGCACAAGACAAAGATGTTTTGTAAGAAACAAAGGAAGACTACTGATGATAAAGACCATGACATCAAAGACATAGGATACCTCTCTATGTTATTGTTGATATAAGTCTTGGACATTGTCCCTTTGTTTGTGTGTGGTTTCTTTGAACTTGCTTGTAAGAGGATATCTCCCTCATTGTAGTTCACCAAAGAGAAAAGAAAGACAGTGAGCTCCTATCTGCTCACCGAGACGTACTGTGATCATTATTGATCACAGGAACTCGTAAATCATCTCTTGCATCTACAAAGAACACAACAAACACTTGAGTCTTGCGGCACAAGCAAACAGTGACTTCAACATAGTTACAACAAGTGGTATCAGAGCACCTCGGGTTGTCGGTATGGAACCAACTCTGGGAAGATTTGAATTCAAGGAGTTTAACGGGGATGGAGATTTCTCTCTTTGGAAGTTCAAGGTACTGGCTCAGCTCGAGATTCTTAGTCTTGACTTTCCTTTGTTGCCGATCTACCTAGCTGAAGAAGATGGTTATGATTCTAAGGAAGAGAACGTTGAGAAGGTTACAAAGGATGGTAAAGAAGTGAAAGGTATTGAAGCTGGACCTTCAAGAAAGTCTCCATAACAGCTTTTCACGGAAGCCAAAGCAGATCCAATGTTCAAAGACAAAGACAAAAAGGCCAAAAATCTTACCGGGACCAGTCTTTCAGATAGTGTTCTAAGAAAGGTCAAGAAGGAAAGACTGGCCTATGATATGTGGATTGCTTTGGATGCTGAATATCAGGTAAAAACTTTACCACACAGATTCAACCTTAAACAAAAGTTTTATAGTTTTAAAATGGATTCTGGGAAAAACTTGGATAAGAATCTCGACGTTTTCAACAGACTAATATCGGATTTATCTAGTGTTCACGTTGATATTGGTGAAGAAGATAAGGCTGCTATATTAATGAATAGTTTACCTAAACAGTTTGAGAATTTGGTTCATACTCTGAAATACAGTGTGGGAAAGGAAACCATAAATCAGAAGGATATTATAAGCTCTGCATACTCTATTGAGATGGAGCTGATAGAGAAAGGAGTCTATAAAATCCATTCGGATTCAGAAGGGTTGTTGATGCAGTCTAGAGGAAGAAAGGAAAAGAGGGGGCAGTCTAAGGATAGTAGAAGTGGAAGTAAGCACAAATCCAAATCAAAGCCAAAAGGAAGATCTTGTTGGGTTTGTGGTGCTGAAGGTCACTTCAAAAGAGGCTGTCCAAAGAGAAAGTTAAACATAAAAGGAGACACAGTAGAGGCTAGTGTATGTAGGGCTGAGTACACAGAACCAGAAATGCTAGTGGTCACAAATTCATCAAGTGAAAATGAGTGGATAAACTCGGTGTGTTCATATCACATGACATCTAACAAAGATCTAATGTTCGATCTAGAAGAACTTGATGGTGGAAAAGTATTGATGGGCAACGACAGTTTCTGTGAGGTAAAAGGAATTGGGAAGGTGAGTTTTGTGAATGATGATGGATCAGCGTTCATTTTGACTCAAGTGAGATATACACCCACATCGAGAAGAAATCTTATATCACCGGGGCAGCTAGAAACTCTAAATTGCTGGTATCAGTCACGTGATTACAGAATGAAGGTGATGAAGAAGGAGAAGGTTATCATGACAGCTAACTACAAGAACACCTTATATTTCTTAAACGGAAGAGCGAAGATACCAGAATGCAACGCAGTGAAAGAATCAAAGTGCTCAATGGACATTTGGCATACTAGACTTGGCCATATGAGTAGTCGTAATATGCAAGCTTTTGTCAAGCAAGGTTTTATTCATGTTGATTTGCCGAAGGATTTTAAGAGTTGTGAACCTTGCATATTTGGAAAGTCACACAGAATTTCTTTCAACAAAGGGTCACATATTTCGAGAGGGCCTCTAGACTATGTTCATTCAGACCTTTGGGGTTCACCGAATGTGACAATGAGTCTTGCTAAGAGTCAATACTACTTGTCTTTTGTAGATGACTTCACAAGAAAAGTGTGGGTGTATTTCTTAAAAACGAAGGATGAAGCTTACAGTAAGTTCGTTGAATGGAAGACTCTCAAAGAGAATCAGAGCGGAAGAAAGTTGAAAGGGTTAAGGACAGACAATGGCTTGGAATATTGCAATAGAGTCTTTGATGATTATTGCAAGGATAATGGAATTTTAAGGCACAAAACATGTCCCTATACTCCACAACATAATGGAGTTGCAGAAATGCTAAACAAAACTATACTAGAAAATGTGAGAAGTTTTCTAAGTGAGACAGGATTATCAGAAGCATACTGGGCTGAAGCTACCTCTACTGTGGTATATATATTGAATAGAACACCCTTGAAATCTATTGACTACCAAATTCCAGAACATCTATGGTCAGGAAGAGAGCCAAATTACTCTTAAATGAAACGCTTTGGATGTTTGGCATATTTTCATATTGATCAAGGAAAATTGAAGCCTAGAGCTAAGAAGGGAACTTTTTTGGGATATCCACAAGGTGTGAAAGGGTATAGAATTTGGAGTTTGGAGGATAAGAAATGCGTGGTAAGGAGGATGTTATATTTAATGAGGCAGTGGTATATAAAGATATTGACAACTCTACTAGTGATGATCTTCAAAAGGCTCAAGATCGTAAAGCTAGAAGGGTTACTTTCTTATTGCCCGTAGAGGAGGTAAAACCAATTACAGTGTCTGGTGGTTCAGTAGCAAGTGCAGATCAGGATCTTGAAAATTCTGGTTTTGTTCAGAGTGATGCTAATGATCAACAGGATCAAGATGATCAGGAAGAGACAGAATCCTATAATGACTACTTGCTAGCTAGAAAGAGAAGAATCGCCAAAAAGCCAAGCAGATTCATAGAAGTAAATGTGACAATGTATGCTTTGAATGTGTCTCAAATGATGGATGAAGAAGAACCAAGAACCTATGAGAAAGCTACTGCTAGTAAACATAAAGATATGTGAATAGAAGCAATGAAATAAGAGAGGGGTTCTTTAAGCAAAAGTAGAACTTGGGACATTGTACCTAGAGCAGAAGGACAAAGAACGATAGGTTGCAAGTGGGTTTTCAAGCTAAAGCCGGGAATTCCAGAGGTGGAGAAACCAAGATTTAAAGCAAGGCTAGTTGCAAAAGGTTTTAAGCAAATAGAAGGAATTGATTATAATGAGGTTTTTTCTCTGGTGGTTAAGCATATCACTATAAGGCTGACACTATCAATGGTAGTTAACCAGAATATGGAATTGGAACAAATGGACGTAAAGACAGCTTTTCTACATGGAAGTATTGATGAAAATATTTATATGGATCAACCAGAAGGATTTTCGGAAGGAGATGGAGTTTGTTTGCTGAGAAAATCATTATATGGTTTGAAACAATCTTCAAGGCAATGGAATTTAAGGTTTGATCAATTCATCAAGTCTAAAGGGTACATCAAGAGTGAATTTGATGGTTGTGTTTATCTGAAGAAGTATACAGAAGGGGATTACATATTTCTGTTACTATATGTTGATGATATGTTGTTAGCAGCAAAAGATATGTCAGAAATTCAGAGGCTTAAAAAGATTTTGAGCAACGAATTTGAAATGAAGGATCTTGGGGCATCAAAAAGGATTTTGGGTATGGATATTATAAGGGATAGAAAGAGTAATGTTTTAAAGCTTTCTCAAAAGTCTTACATTGAAAAGATTTTGAATGTTTTTAACATGGTGAATTCTAAGGTTGTTCAGACCCCCTTAGGGAGCCATTTCAAGTTTAAATCTACAAATCAAGATGAAAAGGAAAATGCGGAGAAGCAGATGAAGATGGTACCTTATTGCAGTGCGGTTGGCAGCATCATGTACACTATGGTTGGGTCTCGTCTTGATCTTGCATACTCTATTGGAATGGTCAGCCGCTTCATGAGTTGTCTTAGCATTGAACATTGGGAAGGTGTTAAATGGATTCTCAGATATCTCAACTACTCAAAGAACTTGTGCCTAACATTTACAAAATCGGAAAAGTTTGAAGTTAAAGGATATTGCGATAGTGATTATGTTGCTGACCTGGATAGAAGACGATCCATAACCGGTTATGTGTTCCAAGTTGGTGGGAATACAGTGAGCTCGAAGTCAGGCCTGCAAAACATAGTAGCTTTATCAACCACATAAGCTGAATATATGGCGTTGGTTGAAGCATGCAAGGAAGCCATATGGCTAAAGGGAATTACCTCTGAGTTTGGCTTCTCTCAGGACCATGTTGAGATTGGATCTGACTCTCAGAGCGCCATTTGTTTGGCAAAGAACAGTGTTTTCCATGAAAAAACGAAGCACATGGCCATAAGAATGAGTTTTGTCAGGGATTTACTAGAAGACAAAATAGTCAAGATAAATAAAGTAAAAACATCACACAATCCAACACATGTACTTACCAAATCAGTGCAGATTCGTAAATTCGAAGAGGCTCTGGATTTCCTAGGGATTATCTGATGCATGCATGTTTCTCAGAAAGAGAAGCATCAAGTTCTTTTAATGGTAAAGTTGAAAGGTCTTCGATGGTTGAATCGGAGGAACCAAAGAGTCAGAAAAGTCTTCGATGGTTGAATCGGAGAAACTGAAGAGTCGGAAAGGTCTTCGATGGTTGAATCGGAGGAATTGAAGTAGAAAGGTCTTCAATGGTTGAACCAGAGGAACCAAAGAGTCGGAAAAGGTCTTCGGCGGCTGATTCAAAGGAACCGAAGAGTCGCCTTCTTCGATAGTTGGATTATAAACGGAGGAACCGAGAAGTCGTTTCTTCTCTATGGTTAGATCCGGTGGATCTTCGAGAAAGGGTGGATTTGAGGGGTCGTTTCTTCGGATGGTTAGATCTGGTGGATCTTTGAGAAAGGGAGGAACCAAGGAGTCGTGTTTCTTCTCCTCGGTGTTTTGATCGAAGAAATCTTCGATGATATTATTGAAGATGGCTTTCTCGTGATTTTTTTAGATGGGATAGTGGAGTTTTGTGGTTTTATCTTGCCGAAAAAGATAGATTCTGAGAAGAAGATGAAGACATTCTGGGTTTTCTGATGAGAGGAACCAGAGAGAAAATCGCAGAAAAGTAGAAGAGAAGAATGTGGAAATGAACGATATCTTGGGTAGAGTGAAGACCCTAGCTTCCGCGTGAGATGAAGACCGAATTTTAGACGAGCCCATTAAGAGCTCGGTCCATCATATGGCCCAGTCCGAGATGGAGTATGTTAGTGAGCCAATGCGAACTTGGGCCATAACTGAACTGTTTTGTCAACTTGGGCCGGCGATCTGCTTTTAGCCCAACATGTTTTCTTCACTCTGCTTTTCTGTCTGCAATTTGCATAGTCAAAGCTGAACAGAGCCTGCACAAGACAAAGATGTTTTGTAAGAAACAAAGGAAGACTAATGATGATAAAGACCATGACATCAAAGACATAGGATACCTCTCTATGTTATTGTTGATATAAGTCTTGGACATTATCCCTTTGTTTGTGTGTGGTTTCTTTGAACTTGCTTGTAAGAGGATATCTCCCTCATTGTAGTTCACCAAAGAGAAAAGAAAGGCAGTGAGCTTCTTTCTGCTCACCGAGATGTACTGTGATCATTATTGATAATAGGAACTCGTAAATCATCTCTTGCATCTACAAAGAACACAACAAATACGTTAGTCTTGCGGCACAAGCAAACAATGACTTCAAGATAGTTACAACATGTTATGATCAAGGTCAAGCTATAATGATGTTTCAGATTTCATCGTTTAAGCTTATCGTTCTTAATATATACCAAATATAAATGATTAACGTATGTAATGTACGTGACCGCAAGGAAGAAGTCGTGGTCGGAGCTAATGGGAACAAATGGAGACGATGCGGTTTCGGTGGTAAAGAGTCAGAACTCAAGTGTCGAAAACTTTGTTGTGCTTTTGTTTGGAAGCCCGATCACCCAAGACTTGAGGTCTGACCAAGTCTGAATTATGGTTGATACAAACCGTATCATCATTGCTAGCTCTGGATATTCAGACATTCAGGTCGGTTTTGGATACTACCTGGTCAGGTCAGGATATTTCGGTATATAGGATTCTAGTACCCGTTTTGAAACCGAACACTATACGGGTTGGATCCGGTTCAGTTTTTCAGGGTCCAGGTCGGTTAAGGTCCATAATTTTCATACCGATTTAAGAACTGACACCAATTCAGTTCAGTTTCGGTTCGGGTGTAAAATTATAAAAATAAAAAACTTGGATCTATTATATATTCAAAAATGTCCAAAATTTTCGAATACTCAAATACATATTTAGATATTCGGATATATATTCATGTATTCGGGTACATATTCGGATATCCAAAATACCCACAAAATATTCGGGTATCTTAGATATTCAGGTATCCGAAATACTCACAAAATGTTCGGATACCCGTTTAAGTATCAGGTAAAATAATAGCATCTTCCAGGTAAAATAATAGCATCTTAAATATAAAAGATAAAAAATGAACAGAGCAAATACATACAACTACATAGATTAAAGAGGGAAGAAAATGTTGTTCGATTATCCTGCTATCTATTTTTTCTTTCTTTTTTTCCGGTATAGTTCATAACTGAAATTATCAAGACATCAATAGTTTTCATGTAAATGATTAGTTCATGTAATCAGTTTCTTCTTTCTCTCATAAAAATGAATTTGAAGTCCGTATTGTTGAGGTTATATATGATATGATCAAGGTCAAGCCATATATAGTGATGTTTAAAATTCCTTTGTTTAAGCTTATTGATCTCTATAATGCCAAATAGGTTTAGGTAAAATACTTGACCCGAAAGTAATAGATATCAACTAGTATTCGGAATAAAATAAAATATTTGATAGATCATTTTGTTAATATTCGTGGATATTGAGTAATGTTAGTGGGCCAATGCGAACTTGGGCCATAACTGATATGTTTTGTCAACTTGGGCCGGCGATCTGCTTTTAGCCCACATGTTTTCTTCACTCTGCTTTTCTGTCTGCAATTTGCAGAGTCAAAGCTGAACATAGCATGCACAAGACAAAGATGTTTTGTAAGAAACAAAGGAAGACTAATGATAATAAAGACCATGACATCAAAGACATAGGATACCTCTCTATGTTATTGTTGATATAAGTCTTGGACATTATCCCTTTGTTTGTGTGTGGTTTCTTTGAACTTGCTTGTAAGAGGATATCCCCCTCATTGTAGTTCACCAAAGAGAAAAGAAAGATATTGAGCTCCTTTCTGCTCACCGAGACGTACTGTGATCATTATTGATCACAGGAACTCGTAAATCATCTCTTGCATCTACAAAGAACACAACAAACACGTTAGTTTTGCGGCACAAGCAAACAGTGACTTCAATATAGTTACAACCTGTTATGATCAAGGTCAAGCTATAATGATGTTTCAGATTTCATTGTATAAGCTTATCGTTCTTAATATATACCAAATATAAATGATTAACGTATGCAATGTATGTGACCGCAAGGAAGAAGTCGTGGCCGGAGCTAATGGGAACAAATGGAGACGATGCGGTTTCGGTGGTAAAGAGTCAGAACTCAAGTGTCGAAAATGTTGTTGTGCTTTTGTTTGGAAGCTCGATCACCCAAGACTTGAGGTCTGACCGAGTCCGAATTATGGTTGATACAAACCGTATCATCGTTGCTAGCTCTGGATATTCAGACATTCAGGTCGGTTTTGGATACTACCTGGTCGGGTCCGGATATTTCGGTATATAGGATTCTAGTACCCGTTTTGAAACCGAACACTATACAGGTTGGATCCGGTTCAGTTTTTCAGGGTCCGGGTCGGTTAAGGTCCATAATTTTCATACTGATTTAAGAACTGACACCAATTCGGTTCAGTTCCGGTTCGGATGTAAAATTATAAAAATAAAAAAACTTGGTTCTATTATATATTCAAAAATTTCCAAAATTTTCGAATATTCAAGTACATATTTAGATATTCGGGTATATATTCATGTATTCGGGTACATATTCGGATATCCGAAATACCCATAAAATATTCGGGTATCTTAGATATTCAGGTATCCGAAATACTCACAAAATGTTCGGATACCCGTTTAAGTATCAGGTAAAATAATGGCATCTTACAGGTAAAATAATAGCATCTTAAATATAAAAGATAAAAAATGAACAGAGCAAATACATACAACTACATAGATTAAAGAGGGAAGAAAAATGTTGTTCGATTGTCCTGCTATGTATTTTTTTTTTCCGGTATAGTTCATAACTGAAATTATCAAGACATCAATAGTTTTCATGTAAATGTTTAGTTCATGTAATCAGTTTCTTCTTTCTCTCATAAAAATGAATTTGAAGTCCATATTGTTGAGGTTATATATGATATGATCAAGGTCAAGCCATATATAGTGATGTTTAAAATTCCTTTGTTCAAGCTTATTGATCTCTATAATGCCAAATAGGTTTAGGTAAAATACTTGACCCGAAAGTAATAGATATCGACTAGTATTCGGAATAAAATAAAATATTTGATAGATCATTTTTGTTAATATTCGTGGATATTGAGTAATATTTGGAATCGAATCGATATCCAAATAGATACATAATTGATTCGAATACGTGTAGACATAATTTTTCAGAAAAATTAGGGTATTTAGGTATTTAGATAAATAAAATTATTTCGGGTATGAAATACTCGAATATATAGTAAAATCCAATTTATTTTAATATTTATATCCGACCCAAACAAAAATCAAGTTGAATTGTATTTGGTTCCTAAATGGGTATTAAAAATATGGACTCGAACCGATCTGAACCGATATATATATATATATGGTTCTTAAATGATATAAAAGTTTCATACCCAAATAGCTCGGATTCATATGTATATTATTTGGAATTGACCTGAATACCCGAATACCCATGACTAATACCAAATGTAAAATATTAAACCGAACTAACGTAATTAACAGGGAAGACCACGTGACCGGAGCTAATGGGAACAAATGGAGACGATGAGGTTTCGGTGATAGAGAGTGAGAACTTGAACACTAACGCTGTGGTGATTCCGGTTGGAAGCCCGGTGACTGCAGATTTCAGATGTGATCGGGTCAGAATTATGGTTGATCGAAACCATGTCGTCGTTATTATGCCTACCATCGGCTAGACTTATATAAAAATTGTGTAATTATATGAATAAAGAAAGCCATAGACCATGCTTGCTCGGTTGTATTCATTTGAAATCATTCGTTTGCTTGAATTCGATTAAATTTCATAGTCTAAAAGCTAAAAAGTTTGAGTAAGCCACCATTGTCTACCCAATCTTCAATCTCATAGGAACATAACTAACATGATAGAGCAACGACAACAATCGACAAATATTAAAAGAAAGAAGACGAACCCAAACTTGAGATCAGAACTAGAGGATGATGGATCCAATATGTTCGATTAACAATAAAAATAAATTGTATATATCAAACATACAAATTTGGCAATAAGAAAGTTTTATGTATGCCATGTCTTGTTTGAGTTCCTTACATATCACAAAAGTAGAGTTTGCGACGTACTGTTTGGTGTTAGATATTTGCTTATTAAATTGAGTTTAACAATTCTGTTAAATCAGTTTGATAATATAAAATTTCAATCTGTTAAACATGTGATCCATTAATCAAAAATCCACTTATCGTTTCTTAATTTGACCGACTTAGAATGAATTGATTAATCAGCGTTCTTCAGTTTCATGTTTGTTCTTCTCTTCTTTGATCAGCAACAAGAAGCTTTGACCCTCAGTCTGAAGATACAATAAGATTAAGCTACAAAGTTAAGGCTGAAAGCAATTCATCCATGGAATCATGTATCGGTTCGGGTGAATAATGCTCTCTACTCCACAAGATTACTTCGACTCTATTCTTCGTTCTTTTCATCTCTTTCTCTCTGGTTCTTCTATTTGATATCTGATTTATGACTTGAGTTCCAACACTTGGAACTGAACAAGATGATTAAGGACTCCTCCGTCTGGCCTGTTTTCTCTTTTTACTTACAAAATTTTGTGAGACTTCAATAGTTTTTTCAGAATTTGCTTTTTAGTATTGATTCATGAATCTTTATATTATAAAATTGATTATTTGGTCTGTAATATTAGAATTTTGATTAGGGAATTTTTGTAAACAATGTTATGCATGTTTGGACTCGGAACTTTTAGAATTGAGTAGATTTGACCGACAAAAAAATTGCAAATATTTTGGATTATGATTTTATAAACGAATATATACGAAATTTTAAATGATATAATATATAATGTAACATGTAAAGGGAATCCAGTGGAATATTCGTTTCCCTTTCCTTAGAAACCTTACCTTGTTTAGGATAAGGTTTGAATATTCAATTATAAAATTTGTAGTTTCAAATATTTACACGATAACAACATAAATGTCAAATGTTTTACCAAACAAATTTCAATAATGTCAAAGTTTTGATTATTAAATCTACATCCTCACCGACTCAACATCGAGGTATTCGATTCTATAAATAGGACTCAAATTCCCAAAGATGAACATATCGAAATACATATCACAACTACAAAGATTAAAGAGGAAAGAAAAATGTCGTCTGAATGTCCTGGTAAGTTTTTATTTTTACTTATTTTATGTAGTTCATAATTTATATTATTTGGTTTTCTTTCACCCTTTATTCTCAATCAAATCAAATGTTAAACCTGTTTAGTTCAATATTTTTACGGCTTTAACTTAATGTTCTCTTTCTCTATCTTTTAGTTTTTTAAGCTAATGATTTAATAATATGTGATCTAGATTAATAAATAGTAGATTTATTAAAAACAGATGTACTTGTATAATGAAGAATTGATTATCTATAATATGTAAAGAATAGCTATTGAGCCATCCAATAATGACTCAATATTAACAAAAGAAAAAAACTAATGTTTTAGTTAAGTTGAAATATTAGCTCCATTTTTCACCAAGCACGTGTCATGTACCATGGAAAATATGGCACACACGTAACTCAAAGGACCTAACTTGACGATCTAACGTAAACATAATAATACCAAAGGTAAATATTAACGTAATTCACAGGGAAGAGCTCGTGGCCGGAGCTAGAGGGAACAAATGGAGACTATGCAGCTTCGGTGATTGAGAGAGAGAACTCCAACGTTAATGCTGTCGTCATTTTGGTTGGACTTCCGGTGACCGGAGACTTCAGGTGTGACCGAGTCAGGGTTAGGGTTGATCGTAACCGTATCGTTGTCGGAACACCTACCATCGGCTAGACAATTGTATCTATACTATAAGAAGCAATAATATGAATAAAGAAAGCTATAGCCGAAGCTTTGCTTCGTTCGTACTCATTTGTAATCATCGTTTGTCTAATTTATTGTTGTATGTGCCTGGTTCCATGCAGATTGAATAAAATTAGTATCTTATCTTTATATATTGGTCTGTTTATTATTAGATTGTATTGCTACTAGAAAATAATAGTTAAATTTATTATGTTTGTATTTATTTAATCTCTTATTATAATAATTAAAAAAATTATTTTATAAGATTTTATTTATTATTATTATTATTTGATAATATTGTTAGTTGTTTAAAAATTAAATAAAAATAAAAATGGAATGCTTTAACTTTTTACCAAATTCATTCTAACACAGATAAAGAATGAATTTCCAAATTTGTTAATACTTTCAAGCGACGAACTAGCGAAATCGTTACAATTTCAAATACAAATAGATAACGTTTTCAAATCAAATCATTGATTTTACGTGCTTGTATAGATTTCAATATAAAAAAAAACTATATCAAAATAATACAATTAAAACTTATTATATAAAATATATAGTTATGAAAAACAATAACAATAAAGTTATTAGAAATACTCATAATTACTTTTTTTATTAAAAAATATTTGATTATAATAACATAATAGCATGATTTTTAAATTTACTAATTCAAAATCAAATCAATATAATATATAAATTTAATTAATAATATATAATAATAATAATAATAATAATAAAAAATTTGTTATTTCATATTTAATACATAGATAATCATCAATAAATGAAATTAAAAAAAAGTGTTACTAACATTAAAGATTAATAAATTGTAATAATTTTTAAATATAAGTTTAAATAACAAAACAAACACATGACCTCTGTTTGCCTAAATACACATTATTTTAAAAATTTTAATGAATATGAATCTATATGAGTTTAAAATTTTAAGTGAATATAGATCTAAAAACTTAAAATAAATGTGAATCTAAAAACCTAAATATAGTCTAAAATTTTAAATAACATGAGTCAAAAAAAATTATATACATAATAAACCTAAATCAACAAAAATCAAAAAAAAATATTCTATGCACAGTATTTGTCATCATTATAAATTAAGTTTTGATATATCAAATATATATATATATAATTAATAAATTTGTATATACAAATCAAACCATAAAAAAATAAATCTTACATATAAAAATTATATATAAATAAAAATAATTACAAATACACATTAATATTTTGCTAAAATATATTATATTACATAACATAGATCATCATCTAATATATTATTTAAAACTTATAGTAAGTAATACCTAACGAAATTCTTCCACTATTTTTATAGACTATATATATGACTACGAATAATTTAAAGCAGACTTTGTTATATTTAGAAAAAGTCAGAAATCATCATATAATCTCTTATGTCTCTATCCTTCATGAACATCCAACTTCATGAACATCCAAGTCGAATAATATCTAACTTTTTATCAATAATTAGGTCAGTAAAATTGATAAATAAAAGTTTTTAAATTTAAATTTGGATAGAAAAATAACAAAAGTACACATTTAATCACTTGAC
>JAKUCM010003493.1:0-66224 GCA_023374145.1 Lepidium sativum
ATTGGGTGATTCAGAGACTTTTGGAGACCCTCCCCTTCTTGATGCATCTGTTAATGCTAATGCTATAAAATGTGCAACATCATCATTGGCTTCGAATTTCTTCCTGGCTCTTTTATACGGTGGAGTAGAGCCTTCTCTGTCATCCCTCATGTATGAAGTTTGTACTGGAAATCGTGGAGTACGTTTTCCAGTGGCATGTCGCTGGGCTCCTACATGGACTAAGATATAAATTTACACATTTTTTAACGAATTGGTTTACAAGTGCTAGACAGATGGATATAAATTTGCTGGACTATACAAATTCAATAACACATGCAGAACAAGTAATTAACCTAACCCTTAAATGATATAATGAGAGGGAAATCATATCGTAATAATGATTTAGCTTCTTCAGACGAGGATAAAATTTAGAGACTGATGAGTTAATGCAATGTAGCACTTTACCATTAGCTCGTGCTTGCTTCAAAAACGTGAGGCATCCATCTGTAGGAGAAGCAATCAAATGTTGTATATCAACTTCCTCCCGAGAATCACTAAGCTGAGGTGTAGCAAGTTTACGCTTTTGTTGTTTCCTTGGTACTTCTGAAGCATCATGGCCTTCTCCTTCACTGCCACTCCCATCCTAGAAGATATACCATATGTTTGGGTTACAAACCGGTCCAAATAACTTTATCAAACATACAAACTGAACAAACAGGTAGGCCACATAGGGTACACATTACACAATACTCAAAAGTTTTATAATGTCACCAGTGCTATGGTCTACACTCAAGTTAACAAGTAAAGGACCCGCATTTCCAACCAAGAAATCTCAGTTTCTCATCTACTGGTAGGTAAATTCACATAATTATCCTTTGTGTGCCAGTAATCAGATAGATTTCTCACCATGACAGTGTAATGATCTGTCATCATTGCAATAAGGCCAGCAACAGAAGCAGTTCCCTCAGGGAGAGATAAATATGCCTGAAAGAACAAGCAAATTTTATAACTGCAAAGTTATGGAGGTTTTAAAAGATTTTAGTCGAATCCGGGAAAAGAATCTTGCTACATGAGACATTGATACTAATTAAGTTTGAAATATGGACTATCTTTAATCATACCCGGTTCATATTGAAAAGGGCTTCCGCCATCTCAACGGATCTGTTATTTCGAATGGCAGCAGCCACCTAATACAAAAATAGTCTTAAGAACTCTGATGCCATTAAAACTCACAAAAACATATGTGACTAGAACAATTATTTACCTTTTTCCATTCCTGTCCGTGCTTCCGGTAGGCATCATAGAAACGCTCAAGTTCTATTTTGCTCCACTGAGGTCCCAGCTTGTCTGACAATTTCTTCTTCTAAGATGATTTAAAGCATAGTTGATACATCTCAGTAAAATCTCATTCAATCTTTCAAGAAATGAAGACTGATTTACTCACACGTTGCTTATTTTTTCTCAAGTATCCACCATCTTTTCCTGGGGAAGTTTCATTGGTAAAACGCTTGTTCACACTCCTAGACTTCCTAACCGGTGCCATTTTGAAGGTTTCTCTGCACCGAGTATTTCAAATATTTAGAAACGAAACTGTAGTTTTAGAGAAGACAGACTCTAAACTGATGTAGACAAGGTACGTCACTAAATTGATAAGCCAATTTGGCTTCCTCTAAGACATGGACAAACTACGAATTGCAATTTCGGGAAATGAAGAGGTAGATTGAAGTTAAGAGAATTCAAAACTTAAGATAAAAAATGACTACAACCCATTCTTGGATCAGACAAAAAAGCACTATTGGGGAAGATAAATAGCTGCAACATCGAGAAGGGAAAACAAAAATCGAAATCGGAACTAACTTTGGGTATTCAAAAACCTAAAAAAATGCCCAAACAAAGCCCAAATTAAGGAATCAATATACCCACTGTGCTGAAACAAGAAAATGATTCATGGAAGAACAAAAGTCAGGAGTTTGAATCCAATGTGTTAAGAAATTGTTTAAATTTTAGATAAGAAAACAAAATCGAATAGAGAATCCCATCGCCTTAGCTGAATAAAACGCGAATTTGAACTGACTACAAAAAAATTTGAAAAAACCTTCAATCAAGTGAAGTTGAAAATATCCCATTAAACCTTCAATCGAGTGGAGTAAGAAGAGATGAAACTAGATTCAAAACCACATCTCCTTAGAACAAAGAAATGTAGAGAGAATCCTAGAAAAATATCAGTGTCCAACGAAGAAAATTCAAACCCTTTAAAAACCCTAATGGAAGCAGATCCAAAAACAATTTCTCTCACCAATTACGTGACTTGAAGATGAGTAAAAAGCGAAACCCAGGTTGGGTCGAAGGAGAGAGATAAAAAAAATGACGCCTTTTATTTCAGAAAGAGAGATCGATGAGAAATTTGAAAGAAGGGTTTTAGAGAGAGAAGGAAACTGAGGAAGAAAATGAAAAAGAGAGGAGAGAAAGAGAATTAGGGGAGAGAAGAGGTGTTGCCGCGAAACTTGAAAAGAAGGATGACTTCAGCCAATTAGCTTTCCCGATTTGTCATTTTTCAATTTCTTTCTTTTTTATTTTGTTCACTCAGAAGCTGCATGTGTGATCGTGACCGTCCACGTGGATCCCCGTTCGATGTTTTTGTTTCATTTTTGAGTATTCTGGTATCGGTTGCAGAGGATCATTTTTGAATAACTCGGGAAATTTCAAGATCTGAAATAATCCCTCGATTACTTAAATTAAACTTACAAAACGACAGCGAATTAACTCGAGTTTTACTTATGGGCCCATCGTTTTACGCTTAATGTCATCTGGCCCAAATTTAAATTTAAATTTAAATGTGAGATACGATAGGGCGTTCCATGGCCTCATTTAAATTCATGATTTATGTAATTTCATTAGTTATGCACATTTTATAAGATTTATTATAATATGGGGACTGTTTTGCAAATTTGGCTAATTATACATATTTATCTTCTCAGTCTTGTGTGATTCTCCTGCTATATCGCCGGCGATGATTCCTCTATCACTTTCTTCGCCGTCTCTAAATCGGCTTGTTTTGTTCACTTCTCGCTACTCTCATGCTCCATTGATTCGCAATTTCACTTCTCTCCCTCTAAGCCATCGGATATCATCGTACAAACCCTTCCTTGGCGTAAGATGTCATGCTAGTAGCAGCAGCAGCTCTTTTTCCTTCACCGCAAAGCCTTCTAAAGAGATACGTAAAGCTCGAACCGAAGTAGTCGTTGACGAGAAGCTTAGCGCGATTCGGCGGCTGTTTTCCGATCCGGGTATTGGAATCGATGCTTATATCATACCTTCACAGGATGCACATCAGGTTTTTCGGTTTTAACCTCTACTTACATGTATTGCTGTAAATTAGGTTGATGGTGCTTTAAAAAATAATTTTTGTGCTGCCTTTGCAAGATCTTAGTGTTCGCGTCTTTGAAAAATTGTTTCCAGTTGACTTAATGCTGTTTAGAATTCGTAAAATTAGCCTACTCATGTTTTCAGAAGATCACATATTATATTCTGCAACTATATGGGTCTCTAAATTTCTTGAGCAAATTGAAATTTGAAAGAAAAAAAAATGCATGGGTGTTTCATCACTTGAATGTGTTTTGTCTTCATCTTGATACTAGAGTGAATTCATCGCGGAATGCTACGCAAGGAGGGCTTATATATCAGGATTCACTGGAAGTGCTGGTACTGCTGTTGTCACCAAGGATAAGGCAGCTCTATGGACAGATGGTCGCTATTTTCTTCAGGTTTTTGATCATATACATCCTTTTGAATTTTTTATTGCCATCTTATACATAGATACGAAAGGAAATTTGGGGTTTCTTATCTACATTCTCTGCGATTAACACGTCAAAGGCGGAGAAGCAACTAAACTCTAATTGGATTCTCATGCGTGCTGGTAATCCGGGAGTCCCCACGGCAAGTGAATGGGTAGCTGATGTTTTGGCCCCTGGTGGAAGAGTTGGTATTGATCCTGTAAGCTTCTGTCAGACCTTCTAAATTGTGTCTCCTTTTGTCCTTAGTACTGCATCTGGGATATGTTGGAGTCTGTAATCCTATATTTATGATACTTTGGAATTCATGAAGGGAGCAGTTCCTTTTTTCCGCCGATGCTGCTGAAGAGTTAAAGGAGGCAATAGCGAAGAAGAATCAGGAGTTGGTTTACTTGTACAATGTAAATCTTGTGGACCAAATATGGAAGGACTCAAGGCCAAAGCTTCCAAGCAAACAAATAAGGATACATGACTTGAAGTATGCTGGGATAGATGTGGCCTCAAAATTGTTGTCTCTGAGAAATCAAATTATGGATGCCGGCGCATCTGCCATTGTGATATCCATGCTTGATGAGATTGCATGGGTGCTTAATTTGGTAATACTCTAGATCAACATTTACCTTTGTGTCTGTTGTTTTTGTGCTACTAATCTCAGCTTACTCGTCACTTAGCTCTCAGTGTATTGATGTTATATTGTGCCTTTCTAATTGCAGAGAGGGAGCGATGTTCCACATTCACCTGTTATGTATGCCTATCTGATTATAGAGGTTGACCAAACCCAGCTCTTTTTAGATAGTTCTAAAGTAACAGCGGAGGTGAAAGATCATTTGCAAAACGCAGGGGTTGAACTTAAACCTTACGATTCCATTCTTTCAGAAATAGATAGGTAAGAACTTGATTGTCCATGTCCATTTTAAGCTTAAAAAGAAATTAACTTACTTTAAATTTTCTCAGTCTGGCAGCGCGAGGAGCTCAGCTCTTGATGGATCCATCAACCCTCAACGTAGCTATCATTAGTACCTACAAATCTGCGTGCGAAAAATATTCACGGAAGTCCGAAAGTGAAGAAAAAGTTAAGACTAAGTTAACTGATAGCTCTACTGCAAAACCCTCTGGCATTTATATGCAGTCTCCTATATCTTGGGCAAAGGCCATCAAAAATGATGCCGAGCTACAGGGAATGAAGAACTCTCACTTGAGGTAAAGAAACTCATAGCAATATCATCATTCTCTGATCCAACTGCACTTAGAGGATCCAAGTTTCATCCGGAAGATAGTGGGTTCTTTGTACTGTCTAATGTTAAAATTTACTTGCCTGACCAAATCTTTATGTCAGAGATGCTGCTGCTCTAGCCCATTTCTGGGCTTGGCTGGAAGAAGAAGTGCATAAGAATGCGAACCTAACAGAGGTAGATGTGGTTCACAGGCTCCTCGAATTCCGTTCAGTGCAAGATGGTTTTATGGATACAAGCTTCGATACAATAAGTGGTATAACTATTGTCATCTTTGTTGCTGGAATTTGCTTCTCGATTAGACAAAGTCAATATGCACTCAGTGAGTGATATGCATTCCATTTATCATATTACTCCTGTAGGTTCTGGAGCGAATGGTGCTATTATACATTATAAACCAGAGCCAGAGAGCTGCAGTCGTGTAGACCCTCAAAAACTTTTCTTGCTGGATAGTGGAGCTCAATATGTCGATGGAACAACAGACATCACCAGAACAGTACATTTTAGTGAACCTTCTTCTCGAGAAAAAGAATGTTTCACCCGAGTTTTGAAGGTGGGAGATACGTCTCTTATTTTCCCTATCTTTTTTATGACCAATGATTACCATTCTTGAACAAAACAAAGCTCTGTGGGATGCCTTAGTCTGATTGGTTTTCTGGTTGTAGGGTCATATAGCTCTTGATCAAGCCGTGTTCCCAGAGGGTACTCCTGGTTTTGTATTGGATGCGTTTGCACGCTCTTCTCTATGGAAAATTGGACTTGATTACCGCCATGGTACTCTATTGTAACGTTTGACCTTTCTTCTCAGCCATGTTTTTTTGAGGAACTCTTGTTGATCTGATATTTTATCTGCTTAACAGGGACAGGACACGGCGTAGGTGCTGCACTGAATGTGCATGAAGGTCCTCAAGGTATTAGCTTTCGGTACGGAAACATGACCCCTCTTCAGAATGGCATGATAGTAAGCAATGAACCTGGATATTATGAAGACCATGCATTTGGAATCAGAATTGAGGTACGACTTGGTCACCAGTCCAGACAGTTATTATAATATATATCAGAATATGTAACAATGATCCGGCTCGATTTTGCAGAATCTCCTTCACATAAGAGATGCTGAAACACCGAACCGCTTTGGTGGTGCTACATACCTTGGATTTGAGAAGCTTACATTCTTCCCCATTCAGGTATGAGGTGACTTAATCTACTTATAAGTCACTGGTTTCTGATACAACTCTCATTCGTCTGGTCATCTTCTAGCTTTTCGCTTTATCACTTTCTTTTCAAATTATCTCACGTACTTCTCGTTCACTAAACTATGCAGACAAAAATGGTTGATGTTTCTTTGCTCTCTGATGCTGAGATTGACTGGCTAAATAATTACCACGCTGAAGTCTGGGAAAAGGTTAGTCCACAAAACTAGTTCGTCTTTCAACATTATCCTCTCCAAAAGCCAAGTAGATGAGTCAAAGCCACAGAAATTATGTGTTTTCAAAGCAAAGCAGCTCAACACATGAAGAAGATATGGCTTTGATGATCCTCTTTAGGCCTGGGCATTTTACCCGGACCCGAAAAACCGACCCGAAACCGACCCGAAATTTCGGGTCCGGGTCCAATTCGGGTATAAGCAAAAGTAACCATCGGGTCTTGGTATAGAGACCCGTGAATATCGGGTCGGGTCTGGGTATTACCCGATACCCGAACGGGTACCTGATTATCTGAATGGGTACCCGAATATTTCGGGTATTTGGGTACTTAAAATACCCGAATACCCAAAAATATACCCGAGTACCCGAAAATATACCCGAATACCCGAAATTATACATGAGTACATAATTTTTTGGGTACTTTTAGGTATGTAATATACTCGATTTTTTTTTACAATATTATACCCGGACTCGAACCGGAACCGGAACCGAACCGAAATGGTTTCGGTTCTTAAATGGGTATAGAAATGTATACCCGAACCGACCCGGACCCGAGAGGACCCGAACCGAATAATGTTCGGTTCCAAAACGGGTAGCAAAATCGTATACCCGAAATACCCGGACCCGAACGGGTAGTAATCAGAACCGACCCGAATACCCGAATGCCCAGGCCTAATCCTCTTACTGTAATAGTTCAAATTCTTTACATACCACCGCAGTTGTTTGAACCGGGTAATGTTTTCTTGGCAGGTGTCACCATTACTGGAAGGCTCTACTCAGCAATGGCTCTGGAACAGCACTCGTCCGTTACCCAAAACGTGATTGAACCCTCCAAGTGTTGTCATTCCCTTTGTTTTGCTCGTGTGTACATCATAAACAGAAATGTGATATTTTACTGTAACTTACAAAAAAAAGTCCCTAATTTTACCAATATTCTCGAATTAACTCAACCATCTCGTCCAGAATTCAACCCAAACCTCTCCGAACTAAATTGAACAAAACCGCCGAACTATCGTAGCTAATTCTAAGTTTTTTGTTTCGTCTTGGTCACTACGGAGGAAAGCAAACTCAATTCCAAACTGCAGATTCAGTGTGAAGGCTTCGGAAACTTTGGTGAATGAATTCAAGATGGGTGATTGTGAAACTGATCTCTCACCTTCCATCTTGCTTGTCGACCGTTTTTGCACCTTCGAAAATCTTAATCCGACCGAGCCCAAGTTACCAAGTCTCGACTTTTCTTCTCAACCATGTAGATATGAGCCTTCTCTTATCCATCTGCGGAAGAGAAGGCTGGTTTCCTCATCTGGGTCCTTCTATCCACGCTTCCATTATCAAGAATCCTGAATTTTTTGAGCCTATAGATGCTGATATCTATCGTAATGCTCTCGTTGTTTGGAACTCTTTGCTTTCTCTGTATGTGAGATGTGGGAAGTTAGTTGATGCTGTCAAGTTGTTCGACGAAATGCCCATAAGAGATATTGTTTCGCAGAATATAGTGTTTCATGGGTTTCTGAGGAACAGAGAGACTGGGCCTGGTTTTACATTGCTTAAGGGAATGCTGGGGTCAGGTGGGTTTGATCAAGCAACCTTGACGATTGTTTTATCAGTGTGTGATACACCAGAATTCTGTTTGGTGACCAAAATGATACACGCTTTAGCAATTTCAAGCGGTTATGACAAGGAAATTTCCGTGGGGAACAAACTCATCACATCCTATTTCAAATGTGGATGTTCAGTTTCTGGAAGATGTGTTTTTGATAAGATGGCTCATAGAAATGTCATCACTTGGACAGCTGTGATTTCGGGTCTGATAGAGAATGAGTTACATGAAGATGGTCTAAGATTGTTTAGTTTGATGCGTAGTGGATTGGTCCATCCAAACTCGGTGACTTATTTGAGCGCTCTAGCTGCTTGTTCTGGCTCGCAGAGGATAGTGGAAGGGCAACAGATTCATGCTCTTTTGTGGAAATTTGGAACTGAATCAGAATTGTGCATTGAGAGTGCGCTGATGGATATGTACTCGAAATGTGGAAGCATTGAAGATGCGTGGAAGATTTTCGAGTCCACAGAGGAAGTTGATGAAGTTTCCATGACTGTGATATTAGTTGGTTTAGCACAAAATGGGTCAGAGGAAGAATCTATACAATTCTTTATTAGAATGCTTCAAGCTGGTATACAGATTGATGCTAATGTAGTCTCAGCTGTTCTTGGAGTTTCATTTGTTGATAATTCTTTGGGTCTAGGCAAGCAACTGCATTCTTTAGTTATCAAACGAAAATTCTCTGGTAACACCTTTGTTAACAATGGGCTCATAAACATGTACTCCAAATGCGGAGATCTGACTGATTCACTAAGTGTCTTTAGACGAATGCCAAAAAAGAACTATGTTTCGTGGAACTCAGTGATTGCAGCATTTGCTCGCCATGGTCACGGATTAGCTGCCTTAAAACTGTACGAAGAAATGATTACGCAAGACGTGAAGCCTACAGATGTTACATTTCTATCACTAATTCATGCTTGTAGCCATGTAGGGTTGATAGATAATGGCCGAGAACTCTTAAACGTGATGCAAGATGTCCATGGAATCGAGCCTAGGACGGAGCATTACGCCTGTATGATTGACATGTTGGGTCGAGCTGGTCTAATGAAAGAAGCAAAGAGCTTTATTGACTCATTGCCTATTCAACCAGACTGTAAAATTTGGCAAGCATTGCTTGGAGCTTGTAGTTTCCATGGTGATACAGAAATGGGGAAATATGCTGCTGAACAGTTGTTTCGAACTGCACCTGATAGCTCAGCTGCTCATATCTTGTTGGCTAACATATATTCATCCAGAGGAAATTGGAAGGAGAGGGCGAAGACAATCAAGAAAATGAAAGCAATGGGAGTGACTAAAGAAACAGGCATAAGTTGGATTGAAATTGAGAATAAAACACACAGCTTTGTAGTTGAGGACAAGATGCATCCGCAAGCAGAGGCTATATATGATGTTCTATCTGAATTGTTTCCAGTTTTGGTAGATGAAGGTTACAGACCTGGTAAGAGGTGTATTCTTTATAACACAGAGGAAGACAAAAAGATCATAGCTGTCTAAATGAATACATGAGTCAAGGATCCAGATTCTCTTTGAAGTTAAGTTTTGGTAGTTGAGAACCCTCTAGTCGAGACAGAGGCTTGTTCTCTCTGTCTTAATATCTGGACAATTGTCTGGTCATAAATAAACGCCTCAAAAGGACAAAATTAGGGGAGGGAGAAGGTAAGAGATACAATGGAATCTCTTCGTATGTTTGCTTCGGTACCTAAAATCTCTTTCTTCTCCAATACAAGAATCTCAATTTCGCAGCAATCCATCCCGAGTTGCAGAGAGAAAAGCAGAGAGGATCAACTATCCAGCACTTCACCGTATTCTGTACTCGGCGTAGAACCAAACTGCTCATCTTCCGAGCTGAAGGCAGCTTTTCGTGCCAAAGTATGCTTCCCAGAACCAAGAATATTTATTTTCCTTTCCGCAAAGTAGATCCCTATTGATTGTATACGTAGACTGGTCTTGGAGTTATTTTTTACTCGCTAAACTTGTCTTGCTTTCTTCTTCACTCGTTTGGGCTTTGGATTTTTCATATTTATCGGTCTTGTTGACTAAGGTGAAACAATACCATCCTGACGTATATAAAGAGGGAAGGAACTCTGAGATTATGATCCGTCGCATAATTCAAGCATATGAGGTAGTAAACCTTATTCTACACTATCTGTGCAGATTTGGTTATAAGCTGTAGTAGCTCAATAATATTTTCCTTACAGATGTTGACAAACTATAGCCGATCAGAGATCATTGAAGGGTATGCTCATGATTCTATTCTCAGCAAAATCTGTTAACACAGCATAGAAATGATTTTGGAATGTGACCCAAAACGAGCGGTTGATGTCTTTTCTTTGAATTGCATTCCAGAGAATGCTTGGATCCTTTTGACCATCCAGAGTGTGAGGCACTTGAAGTGTTTGTGAATGAGTCCCTCTGTGTTGGAAAAAGTGCCAAACTTTCTTCTTCTTCATTAGATTTAGCTCTTTTGCTCCATTTTTACTTGGACAGCTTTCCGGGAGAAGTTCAAAACAGTTCTGTTGATATGTCGAATTGTCTCTCTCTCTAACTACAGGATGTTCGTACCCATGTTTTAAAACAGCTCCACATGTCTTCTCATGTGCTTCAACTGGAATAGCTCGAGCAATGTCCCAAGGTCTGAATGGTTCACTTCCTCCATACATAGCCCTATTTCTTCTAATAATATACTTGGTTTGTATATGACCAGGGCATGGCGAAGATTACCAAGTACAATCTGCAGTTAATCAATGCCCGAGAAATTGCATACATTATGTCACACCATCACAGAGAATTATTTTAGAAGAGTTACTTGACAGGTATCTGCATCTCTCTACCCTTCTTGACAATTTTCTGAATTTGTGAATATTCATTTATCTTTGTCCAAACTCCAGTATCTTGGACAAACCTTACGATTGTTCTGCAGAGGCAGAGTTGCTCTATGCTCTTATAGTCAAAGCTCAGTTTGAGAACAATCGATACCAAAAGCCAAAGAAAAAGCAACCTGAATCTTCAGGAAAACATGTAGACTGGTTCTGAAGTTGAAGGTCCCAGCTGTTTTCAGTCTCAAGTTTTCTCAACGAGTATAGATGGTTTAATAATTTGGTAGTTGAACACTTTACAACGGCTAAGTTCCACAATATGCCACTAATTTCCCCCTCAATGTTTGAACATATGATTGAGATCGTTACCAATATTGATAAGTTACATGCTTTTTAATATTTTTTCTTATATAACTCTCAAATAAACTTCATTAAAATTCGGGATTTTTATCCTTGATCTCAATTAAATTACCAAAATTCAATTTAGTTGGAGTAGTTAATCATTCTATAACGGCTCACGTAGCCCCACATGCCACTTAATTTTAAAGATTAAAAAGTGATATTGGCACATACACACTACCAAAAAAAAGAAACAAAAAGTAGCCGTTATGTGTAATAATCCGTTGGGACCAGCGTCAGAAGAATCAAATAAAAAATAATAAACGAAAGATCCGTTACAGAAAGAAACCTCTTTATCCGCTCTTCTTCTCTCAATCCCCGTGTCTGTTTGACTTACCTTACCTTCAGACATTCACCAAATAGACACAACACCGAAGATAGTGTTTGTGTTCGTATCTGTAACTTATTAAGTTTAAAGAGAACAAGATCAAGAAAGGTATAGCCCGAGAGATAGAGAGATCTGGGTTTTTAAAAACTATCTATTGTGAGTATTTATCTCATGGAAGGTTTTAGTACGAAGGTTTGAGCTTTTATCTCCAAAACCCAGTTTTCAATTGTGAGGTTAAAGAGAGATTACGTGAGAGAATTTAAGAGAAATATCTAGAAGATGGTTGCAAGAACCCCACAAAAGCAGGGGAAAGTGGCAATGGTAGTGCCTCCTCTTAACTCAGATCTTCTCAGAGAAACAATCAACAAGGTACTTATCCATTAAATACAAGATTAGCAAAAAAGCTCACAACTTTAGTTTACCAGAATTTGTTAACGCTCCAGTTCTTGGCTCCTTCCCACTATGTTTGAAGCTTTACTTAGTACAAATAACTGACCCACCTGCAAATATATAAAATTGTAGATTTTTCTGGGTCCTAGTTGAAAAGATCTTTCTTTAATTGGATTCTAATTACTAATTGGTTTCCATTACATGTATTCTTGATGGATTTCAAGAGGATCTTATGTTCCCTGCAGTTGTCTTACCTAGGAATCAATTTAGTGGGACCATTCAAGCTATGAATTAGAAGTTTTGGTCTAACATTACAGGGTGTTTTTAGCTCAATTTTGTCAATTTGGGTATGTAATGTGAAGGTTGAAAAATGTATGGAGAGACTCCAAGAGCTACAGTACACAATAGCAGGGGGAACTAAAGTTGTCTCTGGTGTGAACCTTAGCCCTCGAAGCACAAGAAATTACTTGAAGACTAGTCTTAGATGCAAGCAAGAAACTTCAGGGTAAAACAAAACCTCAGACGTCTCTTATAGAAACTTTGGTGTTCATCAAAACTTAGAAAGCTTAACTAAACCACCCTGTTTCATTGTGTAGGATCAAGAATGCTACTAATAAGAAATCTCCGGTAGGAAAGTTTCCAGCTTCCTCACCAGGTAAAATCTCTCTCTCTCTCTTTCTTTTCCACACTTAAGACATGAGCATTAAACATAACAAGTCACTTCACAAGCTGTGTATGTGTTCAGTTATGTTAGATTCTTAGATCAAGAGTTCCTTGTTAAACCAAGTTAGTCATAGTTTCTGCAGATTGTGAAATGTATTATCTACCGGATATGTAATGCAGGAGACTGGAGGAAAATGTCACTCCCAGCAATGCTACTAGGAGAGACTGTAAATGAAATCTTACAAGCCTCACAGGTCACAAGAGACATTGTAGAAGCCATAGCACCAAAGAAGAATAGAAAGTCCAGGAGATCAATATTGCCACTAGAAGATGATGGGCCTAAAACACCCGAAACAGAAAGAAAATTCCGGGAACCGAACCCTGAGACTGTAAGAAGCAATATCAAAGCTAAAAGGAAGAAAGAGAAGCAGAGCAGACGATCAGAATCAGATTCTCCTCCGTCTCTACAAAGGGCTCGCTCAAGAATTGCATTCAGAATCGTCTCTTCATCCAAAGCAGCAGAGAAGGCTCAAGTAAAGAATAATTGTGAGAATAGCTTTCGGCATTTGGCCAACAGAGTTTCGCCAAAACACAAACCTTGGGTTAGAAAGGCGGTTCTTTTTCCGAACCCTCTGTTTATTTCTGGTACAGCTACACAACAAGCCAAGTTCAGCAGAACAATGTCTCCGGTCATAGCCAGAAATGAGATGTTATCCAGCATCAAGAACAATAAAGAGACGCCACACAAGTTTTTGATCAAATCTCCTCCCACATCAGCATCCAAATTTCAGGTCAAGATCAGGAGCCCACCTAATACAAGAAATAGCAGTAACTTGGTTCGGAAGTCACCTAGAAGCTCCAGTTCTCCGACAAAGATAGGAAAGAAGTCACCTACGGCATCGATATCTCCTGTAAGAAACTTGGGAAAGAAATCTCCAAAGCTATCAACCGCTGCAAAGCTCAGAAGATCATTTACTCCTACGAGAAACGGCAGTAACTTGGTCCGTAAGTCGTCCATTTCTCCGAAAAGAGTCACACTTCAATCATTCATTTCTCCGGCAAGAAATGGTAGTTGGGGTAAGAAATCACCCAAAGCTTTGATTTCTCCCACAAGAATGAGCAAGAAGCTATCAACAGCTGCAAAGCTGAGGAGGTCATTTTCGCCATCGAGACTAGCGACAAGACTGGTATCTCCATTGAAGAGCAGGAAAAGTGTTGGAAAGTTTGATGATCATGACATGATGGTGAGTGGATTGAAACAGCGTCCGGTTATAGTTCCTAAGAGATTCTCGATGGGGAGAATCTAAAAGAGAGAGTTTGAAATGAAATAAAATATTCTTTTGAGTTTTTATGTGTTTGTGTATTGTTCATAAGTTATTTTTCAGATGTTTAGTCACCACGAAAATATCTTTTTATCGCCAAGTTATAAAGATAGTAATGATGAGAAACATTAGCTTAACTTGTTATGTGGATCTCTCTGTAGTGGACCTTTAGGGCTTGTCAACTTTCCATGGAACTTCAATACACCTATTGAGCAATATCCTACAAGTTACTTTCCCACAAAGCAAAGAATCTAAAGTTGGCAAAACATTAACATAAGAGCTCCAACTTTGCTTCTCCCATTCCATTTGCATTCTTTTTGCACCTCAAGCAATAAAAAATAGATAACAGAACCAGGGAGATCATTTCTTGACTTGCTTCAACACAAAGATGGAAACTTCTATAAACTCCACCAACTCATCATTGTTCCAATGGTTAGGTCTTATAGAAGATTCGGATCAGCCTCATGATTCTAGCCTGCCTCGAGTCATAGCCCTTCTCGCATCAATCCTTCAGAAGATGATTCAAAAGAACGAAAAAGCATTCCACTTAAGATCACACAACAAGTTTAGTTTCTTAACGTCTGAATTGAGATTTCTCTCTTGTATATATAGTTTCTCTCTTCTTCATTCTTATTTAAATCTCATGGCAACAGAGACGATCAGATAACTATGTTCCATGGCTCAAAAGCACCATCGATGAGCATTTATCATTACACAGAAAGAATCTATAAGTACGCTCAGTGTAGCCCTGCGTGCTTCGTTGTAGCCTTCATCTACATCCTTAGATATCTACAGAGACCAGAGGCTACTCGTCGTCTCACATCCCTCAACATTCATCGCCTTCTCATTGCTAGTCTCTTGGTCTCAGCCAAATTCTTGGACCGCAAGTTAGTACTTTTTAAACTATAAAATCTCTATCTGATTATAACCAGAGTGTGATCTGTTGTTTTTTCCTGTGTGTAGTTGTTATAACAACACGTATTATGCGAAAATCGGAGGAGTGAGTCCTGAAGAGATGAATAGATTGGAGAGAACGTTGTTGTTTGATCTTGATTTCAGACTTTATATTACAACAGAGGTTTTTGAGAAACACTGTTTGATGTTACAGAGACAAACAGTGCCCTCTGGATCAAGGAAACTTAGAACAGTACTTGGAGAGATAGCTCATAGCTGCCAAGCGATTTGATAAAGCAAAACTCACACGAAAGAAAGAATATTATGATAGGTTGGATCTTCTTTACTTCAGTTTGTATTCTAAAAAATGTGCCTGTACAAAGAAAAGACAATTCTGGTCTAAATGAACAAAGTTTCTGCTCTTCAAACAATGTCTTCTTCTTTTTTCTCTTTTTGATCAAAAACAATCTCATTTTAAATCAGAATCCAAACCATCTACTGTTCCAGGGACATTAGACCATCTCCAATAATAAGAATTCCAAGTGGGGTTCTTATTGTGTTTTTAATATTAAAAATTTGTTAAGAACCTTTATACGAGAATTTATATTTTTGGAGGTCCAATGGTAGAACCTCCGTTGGGTTCTTATTTTTTTTTAATGTCAAATTTACACACTAAATTTATATATAACATAATTATTTTCATTATTCAAATTTAAAACATACAAAACAATGCTAATTTTTTTAATGATAAGTTATTGTCTTGATTTATGCCAAATTTTCGCCAGATATGTTCACCCAAATCAGCTTTTAATTGTTGATGCACTGTTTGGTCACAAACTCGATTGCGAATGCCCATCATATTTCCAGTATTTGAAGGCATATCAGTAGAATATGTCAAATCGACATGGGAAGTTTTATTTGCTTCGAGTTCTGTGAATTGAGAGACATCAAATTGAGTGTATCCATCTCGTTCATCTTCTACTATCATACTGTGAAGTATGACACATGCTCTCATAATTTTTTCTATTTTGACCTATCCCAAATGAGAGCAGGATTCTTAACAATGGCAAATCGATCTTGCAAGACTCCAAAAGCACGCTCCACATCTTTACGGGTTGCTTCTTGATGTGTAGCAAATAGTGATGCTTTTGGACCTTGCAGCATAGGAATTGATTGTATAAATGTTGCCCATTTAGGATAAATTCATCTGTGAGATAGTAAGCCAAATGATACTCGTGTCCGTTGACGAGGTAATTTACTTGTGGAGCTCGACCTTGAAAAATATCATCAAAAACTGGAGAGCGATCAAAAACATTGATATCGTTTAAGGTACCTGAAGGGCCGAGCAGTTTATCTCCCACATGCACTGAAACTCGATTAGAGCATGTCCTTCTAGTACCACATCAGCTGCCTTAGTCACTGGTCTTTTACATTTGACTTTAGAAGCCTTAACACCAGGAGGTCGAGACTGCTCTTCTTCATGGCAACCTAATGTGGATGTTGATAATTGAGTGGTTCCATCTTCTGTCTTTCTTCTCTTCACTGCAGTTCCATCTTTTCCACACCATTTGTGATCATGTTGAAGTTCTCTCCACACATGCTCCAAAGTGAACTTGCACTTGTGATCATTGAAGTAAATCTGGTGCGCCAACTTTATTACATCATTGTCATTCTGGCCACTGGATTTCTGTGATAATGGAGACTCAATACATCCTACGAACTTGCATACACTATCATTGATCTTTGCCCATATTTGCTTACAATTCCTTGGTTTCCTCTTTTGCAGTCCCACAAGCTTCATACTTGAAGCAAAGTAAGTTGCAATCCTCCTTATTGGATCTTTGCTAGTGTTTAGCCAAGCACTACTGAGAACAAGATCTTCTTTGGGACTCCACTTCCTTTTTACACGTCTATCATCATACTCAATTGGAAAGTCAGACATTTGACTACTAAACACATGTTCATCTGATTCACCAAGTGGGATACTTGGTAAATCCCTCTCATAAACATTGGCTTCAATGTTCTGGCAAAAGGATGATTGACTAAGCAGAAAGTCTTGGTAGCCAGAGGACTGAGTATATGGATTCGTATAAACAAAACATGAACAGAGAAATGAAGACGAAATGTGAAGCCAAAGATGCGGAGATGAATGAAGCAGAAAGTGAAGCCAGAAATGCAGAGAGAAATGAAGACAGAAGGTGAAAACAAATAAAGATACTAAACCACATCCTTTGTGGTTTAGCATTAAATGTTAAACTAAAGTCTATTTATCTAACTATACCTACTAAAATTACTTATAGCTTAAATCACAAACCAATCACAAATCCTATCAGTTATAAGTTTACAAATAAGCTTCAGGCTGACGTTAATGGCACAAGGAGAAGTCAACACAGAGAATGGCACAAAAAGAAGTCAACACAAAGAAACAACAAAGACATTCAATAAACCAATTCCATTTAATTTACATAGCAGTCATCATAGAGAAGTCAATACCAATTCCACTCAATTCAGTTTGATTCAACTAACACACATTCTATTAACCAATTTACCAATTCGATTCAATTAAATACCATTCAACATTCAGACGTTCAAGACAAAACAAAACCAATTCCGTAAACTAATAATGAAATTCATAAACTTACCTTTGAAATTCATATTGATTGCTCCCCTACCACTGCTCTTCCAATTCCACGACACTCAGGAACCTCGAAAACAAACAGATAAAAACTCGATTACAATCGATGCTCAAACATTGTCAACATCTAAATCAACAACAAATATCGGAATTGAAAACCCTCAAATTGAAAAAAAAATCCTTAAAATCAAAAAACAAAAACCCTAAAATCGGAAATGAAAAGCCCTAAAATCAAAAATCAAAAACCATTAAATCGAAATAAAAAACCATATAAATAATAATCACAAACCAAAATATCGGAATCGAAAACCCTCAAATCGAAAAACAAAAACCCTAAAATCAAAATTGCGAACCCTAAGATCAAAATCGAAAACACAAACTACTAGAAATTTCTAAAATTGTACCTCTACGTATAGTGTTCATGATACCCCAACGATTTCGGATACATCCCACCCATCATTGAGCTTCAACTTCGGATGAGTGGCCACCGATAACTTACATGTCAAACTCTCAGAGGAGAAGAGAGAAGCTTTCGAGCACTCGCAGAGTCGTCGTCGGTCTAGAGAGACAACACCAAGACAAAACTCGCTTTCGCGAGGAGGAGGAAGAAGAATCGCCTCAGAGAGGCGAGAGAGGAGGAGAAGAATGCATAGGGAAAAAATGAGAAGAATTCGATAAACCCCGTTTCATTTTTTCCTCAGTAATAAAACTCGGCCAATAATAATGTGACATGTACTCATATCTTACTGATTCTTAAAACTCTTAATTAAGAGTCATTTTTTGTTTTATAAATTTTGCTTACGATTTTTTATCTTTTTTTAATGCTAAGAACCTCCGTTAGATACACTAATAGCTCCGATTCGATACTGTCCTAACTCAACAAGAGCCTCGGAAGTCCAAATAGATTGGACCATGTGCCAATGCGGTCAGAAGCCCAAATGGATTGGGTCTGTGCCAACACGGTCGAAAAGCCCATGTAATTTAGCGTTGGCTTAAATATTGATTCATGCAGGCGGAATGTGGAATGCTGAATCGCTGATAGATGAGTTCCGATTAACAACAATTTGGACACACATTGATAATTAGACAAAAGAAAATGAATTACAAAATTTGTTCTATACCACCATCATTTCCTTAATATATATTTCTTTCTATATATAGAGATACTTTATTTTGTAATTAACCACCTTAAAATTGGGTCACCAATCTCACCGAATCAAATAATCTATGGAATTATTAGATTAATGTTTGAGTTTCCTGGTTGGTTCCATGTTGCAAAGCATTAATGAAAAGTTTGATACTTTTTCTGCCAACTAATTTAAAAATAAAAATACCTTGCATGATTCTTCTTCTTTTTTCTTTCTGTTTTTTTAAGTTGCATATGGTTTTTAGCTCCTTTTGCTGGCCAATTTGAATCTACAAAGCAATACACGTGAATGCAAAAAGATAGAAAAAATAAGAAGTTTAAGACAAATTTTTAAGAGTTCAAGTAGTTATAACGAATTAAATCCTTTTGACTTTCGACAATGTAATGCAAATAGTAATGCCTTGTCTGGTTGACTTATAAATGAGAACGTAATAATGCCTTTTTAATGACATTTGTTTTTTTTTGGGATTATTCTTTTCACAAACAAATGAGCAAAAAGAGGGGAAAGCAACATGGCACAGTGGGCTTTAAAACTATGTTCTCATCGTGACAAACGATGATAATCTGCTTCTGTCTTAATGGTTGTTACATGTGCTCTTGAATTCATACAAATGATAATTATTTGGTAAATCGATTGATAACATCAGAAGCTTTTATATTTTGTCAGTTTAATTCGTATGTTGTGTGAATTTTTTTATATTTTAGGACATAATAATACATAGATGAAAAATAAGTTTTGAGGGAAACTGTCATATTAACTTATGAAAAAATTATCATTATCTTTATATTATCATATACTATATACACGATATTAGTTAGGTACTTAAATTATTTAATAGATCTCTAGAAAATGACAAAAATAAATGTGTATTGATAAAAAAGGTTCATTTATTTTTATAGATACAATAAAACAAATGGGTTAGATTGCAAGTTGATCAAGATATGAATATAGCGACTTCTTCGAGGCCATTATCAACATGAACAAAGAATTTAAACCACTCTTTTATTTTTTAACAACAAACACACAGAACTTTTAGGGAAACAAAATTATACTAGAAGAATTTATCTTACACTCCACTAAAGAACAAATACATTTATATATTTAACAATCCAGTTTTATTATCTATATAATATATAAAAATTTAATTAATAGACTAATAGTTATCATCTAATATTAATCAATTAATGGAACTCAGTAGTGTGCAACAAAAAATCGAATTTGTTAGTGTGGTGATGGCTAGCATGACCTAATTGTGTCTCCTACCACTAAATAACATAACTCTGAAATAAAAAATAAAATTTTGTTAAAATTTCAATATAAAAAATTCGTTTTCTAAAATATATATTGGTCGCAAATGACATCTAACCTAGTGGCAGACAGTAAGTCCAATTAAAGCAGCGCATTTGCATAATCTAGGATCGAGTCCCCATGCCTATATTATATAGGAATTTAGCTATTGGGCCGGCTTGTTGTGATCCAATATAATTTATCGTTGACAAAATATATATATATATATATATATATATATATATATATATATATATATATATTGGTCATTTATTTGTATTTGTAATGAAAAAGAGTCGAACGCAGATTTAAGCTAATATTGAAACTTTAGTAATAATAAGAAGTTGCAAACTCATAATCAAAGATTGAACGCGTGATCTTAAATAATTAATAGATTTTCACCAAACCCCTACATGATAATCTCTATAATTAAATATTTAAATACCACGTTATCAATCTTTTTATATTCACAAGATTTCTCTTTCAAATCTTTTGTTCTTTTTGGCACTTTTCTCCGTGATTCTCTTCTGTTCAAGAAGCTTCGTCCTCGTTTTTCATTTTTAACTTAAAAATTAATTTTTTTAATCTCTCGGAACCTCAAATTGCATATACTTGTGGATTCTTTAGTTGTCAGATGGGCTTAAATCTGAATTTCTATAATTATTATTCTCTTAGTTTTGCTTTGCTTTGCTTTAAAGCTTTCTCCAAAAATAAAGAAATTTTCTTTATCCGTGATTCCAGCAATTTGATCGTCAATTTTCTTTTATGCTATTCTGGGTTTATGTTTCACATTTGTCTCTTCTTCAAGCTTTTTGTCAGATTAGGGTAAACAAATCAGAAATTAGATTAAAAAGGTAAGACGAAAGCATTTCCTTTGTACACTTTATTCCTTCTGATTAGTCACCTGCAACTTACACCTAAAAAAGATGCGATTTTTTGTTGAGTCCTGATCGAAAATAGAGATTTGAATATCCGATTATCTGGATTTCTTCGTCGAGGTTCTTATTTATCTCTTCTGAAATCGATTTGCATGTCAAGTTTGAGGCTTTGATTAATGTCTCTGAAGATTTGGAACTTTTGCCTCTGGGATTTTTAGGGTTCTTATCTCTGCAACTGCATGCAAGCTGTTTCTGGGATTTGATTACTGAATTTTGAAGCTATCATTACTTCGATTCATGCAGGTGAATCTGAATTGGAGAATCTACTCGACCCAGAATCAACTGGAATTTTGGATTTCTGAGTTGGAGACTAAGGTGAATCTGAAGCGATTAGCAACAATTTTGTCTCTCACTCTCGGATGAATTCTCCGTTAAGTTGCAAGAATATAAGAATCTTTTCAAATTCTGTTGCTTGCAAATGTCTTCTTCTTGTTGGTATTGCTCTGTTCTACAGAGCTCTGTTGCTCACTTACTCTCCCAAAGACGCTATGAACAATAGCTTATGGACTCGTGCCCGTTACATGGCAGATTCCTCCGATGGAATTCGAACCAATAAGTTTCTGGAGGTGCCTCAGATCGTATGGGGATTGAACAATCAGAAGATAGCTTTTGCTAGAGCTTGCTTGACAGCGAGAATGATGAACAGAACGCTTCTCATGCCAAGTCTAAGTGCTTCCTTGTTCTACAAGGAAATCGATAAGCTGCGCCCAATTCCGTTTGATAAAGTGTTTCAGTTCGAAAGATTCAACTCTCTCTGTCATGGGTTTGTACAGGTTTCTCGGTTCTCGGATGTTAGAAACAGAACACAAGTGTTTGATTTAGAGAAAGGTAGTGGAAGAAGATGGACTGTGGAAAGAGACTTGGACCAATTGAAACAATCCGCTCGTAACAAGTCAATCGATGAGTTTGAAGTGATTCGTATGATAGGTAAAAACTCATTCTTGTGGCATGATCACTGGCCAGTAAAAGACTATGCAAAGATCTTTGAGTGTATGGTAGTGGTTGATGAAATCTCGAGAGAAGCAGATAGAGTTGTGATGAAGATAAGAGAAGCAGGGGAAAAGGCTGCAAGATCGAAACTTGAATCCAAAACCGATATTCAGGGACCGATACCTTATGTTGCAGTTCACATGAGGGTAGAGATAGATTGGATGATACATTGTAAGAAACTAGAGCAACGGAAAGGAGTCTCAGAGATTTGTAGTAGCAAAAGCAAGATCATGGAGAGAGTAGGTAACATTTCGAGTTTAAAGAGTCCAGCAGTTCTTTACCTTGCGGTTGCAGATAATCTCTTAGAAGAAAAAGAAGAAGATTCATCGGTTTTAACAGGCTGGGCAGATGGTTTAATACCGTTTGAGAAGAAGAAGCTTGGGGTTAAAGAGAAGATTTATGGAAAGTATTCATATTTGATTCAATCAGCTATAGATTTTGAGGTATGTTTGAGAGCAGATATCTTTGTTGGTAATAGCTTTTCGACTTTCTCTAGTCTCATTGTTCTTGAGAGGACACAGAAGGCGAGAAAATTAGGGTTTATGAGTTCTTGTGAAGATGGTGAAAACGAGTTGAGATCTTATGCATATAATTTGGCTGGAGAATCAATGGGAGTTCCAAGGAGATGGATGACGAATATGACTGATTCTAGCTTGCAAGCTATAAGCTATGGCTCTAGTTCTGTTTCATGTTCAAGTGAATAAAAGTGAACATACTAGATTTGTTTTTTTGGTTTTACAATTCGTTTATTTGTGTAATATTTACAGGAAATAATCAGTGAATATATTATTTTCTTCATTTTGGTTTTCAAATAATCTGTTCTTTTGATACCGATTTCGAGAAAAAGGATGTAAAATCTAGAACCCTAAAATCTATAGAAACATGTTATGGCTTTTTGAACAAGGTATCTATACAAACACAACCTAAACTCGATTTGCAGGTCTAAGATCTTTCTCCAGCTAAGAGTTAATTCTGCTTTCTTGTGCCGTGGAGACAAACTGAAATCAGCCCGAATAAAGCAGCTGCTCCGACTGTCAAAACATATCTGAATCGACAAATCAAGATGAGCTACAAAAGTCATATATTTGATCAAACATTTTGGAATATAAGAACAGAATGTATATACTTGAAACCGCCATTGGCTTCCAACTCCATTCCTTCTCCATGTCAATCCTGGAATATTCAAAAGAGGATCCTTGGCCGCGGTTAATATCTTTAAACATAAGCTACTTACATATCCATATTCATATTTTGAACAGATTGGTAATGGCATATCAATCTCTAGATCAACTTCTGTAACTTGCAAAATTCAGTATAAAACACATTAACAACTTGTGTTTTTCAATATTTATGAAAACTAATAGCAGAAGATTAGTATTACTCTAAATAACTCGTCAGGTTTAATTGGGAATGGATCAAGATCAGTTTTTGCTGAGGCCATTATGCAAGGAACTCGAAACCAGCTTCTTTGGCATTGACTGCAACCTTAACAAGCAACTCAATGCATCTATTCCATCAGGATTCATCAGAAGAATCATAGATAAAGAGTGCTACATCACAAGCACCCATTGCTTCATCGTCTTCATTATTAACTCCCTTCATCACCAGAGTTCTCCTTGTACTTGCAATTTCTCTAGCCTTCAGATAAGTAAGAGCATAACGTTCCTCAGTTGATTCATTGTCCTTGTCATGACCGTATAACCTAAAATTCATATATTTACTCAGACATATTTTTAACTTATGCTTGTAGATTAATGTTTCTAGAGCTGAGTTAAACATGAACTGACCTTCCAATAATTGCATTGAGCAAAGCAGACTTTCCAGCATTCTTAGGTCCAAACCCAAAACACTGAACAACATTTCTTCTGCATATCTGCTCCTCGCGATCTTGATGTCTCTTCCTAGTTACAAAAACCACAGAAGATACATTTTGATGTGAGTCCTAGCTGTAACTAGCAGAAATAGGAAAAGCTTGATATTTTCAGCAAAAATGAAAACCTTTGATTTGTCTCAAAACCGTAGTAAGACATGTTTTGATTACCAGTAAGAGGAGACCATCACAATTTATTCCTCCATCAGGAGCTTTAAGCACAACTTCCGTATAAGGAACTTCTTTAAAAGGACTGTCATTTATGGTCATATCAATGGAACCAAACAGAACATTGTAATTACATGACACAAGCTTTTGAAATTTAGATAATGTTACCTTAGACCAGGTGCAGTATAAAAGAGATCATCTAAATCATAAAGTTTCAAAGTTAATATCATTCTGAGAATTTAGCTATGATTTTTCAGAATCTAGAAGATTTAATACATTAATGATATTTGACTCATATGTTAGATAAAGAAGATCTTACACCGTCCCTATCGTAATAACCAAAAAGGTTTCTTAAGAATGATATAGCATCACGTGTTAGCTCAACACTATACATAAACTAAAGACATGTTTGATCAGAAACAACAACAAATACTTACAATGGAAGCTGAGTTCTGTTTATATCGAGTTTTTACCTCATCAACATCCTGTTGGAGAATGAATAGAATCATATGATCTACAAGTCTTACATCCTTAGTATACCCGAATGTCCTATGTATAATCCACAACGTTCAGATTCTTGCAACTTCGACAAAATTTGTATATATTTTGTACACTTTTTCAACATATGTTATTATCAAAGAAATGTCGATAACGATGGTGTGATTGTAATGGTCGATTGCTCTTTTAGGTTATTGTATATTGAACCTTAAAACTTCATTCATAAACGACTTGGCGTTAAATGGCCTTCATTACAACTGACTTCCCTAAACTTGCGGCTAACTCTACTTGAAACAACTTGACCGAAATACTTGGCCTTACAACTACGACTCAGCACATTCATTTATTCAATCTAGACACGTACTTAATCCTAACGGTAACCTAACATCAACAAACCCTCCCTAAACTAAGCTTAATGACACTTAGCTTAGCTTATCCATCACCGAGCAAACTCCGAGCTTGATTCTCAACTTCTCAAACGTTTCTTGTTTCAGTGGCTTGGTAAAGATGTCTGCAACTTGCTCATGTGATCCACAATGCTCCAAATGAATCATGCCATCCTTTACTAAGTCGCGAAGAAAATGAAACCTTACTCCAATGTGTTTGCATCTTCCGTGAAATACATGATTCTTCGAGAATTTAATTGTAGAGGTGTTGTCGCACATGATGGCTGTACTCTCCTCTGTTTCATGTCCTAACTCTCTCAGAATCCCCTTGAACCATATGACTTGACAGGCACACACCGAAGCTGCTACATACTCTGCCTCGGTAGTGGAAAGAGTCACTATTGGCTGTTTTTTGGAAAACCACGCCACAGCAGCATTGTCTATGAGAAATGTGTATCCTGAAGTGCTCTTCCTGCTGTCAACGTCTCCTGCAAAATCACTATCAGTGAAAACAGATAGTTTTCCTTCTCCTCCTCCTTTGTACCATATCCCGAAATCCACCGTTCCTTTCAGATATCTCAAGACTCTCTTAGCTCCTTGTAGATGTAAAGTTGTTGGCTCTGACAAGAAACGGCTTAGTAGGCTCACAGCAAATTGCAGGTATGGTCTTGTTGTGGTGAGATACATCAGACTCCCAACAATTTGTTTGTAGAAAGTTTCATCAACTCGTTCACCATCTTCATCTTTATCAACTTTGCTTCCTGGCACTATTGGACTAACCACTGCGTTGCTGTTTTCCATCTCAAAACGTCTCAGAACTTCCTGAGTGTACTTAGATTGTGAAATATGAATTCCTCTTGATGTTTGCATTACTTCGATTCCCAAGAAGTACCTCACTTTTCCTAGATCGGACATGTCAAATTCTGCTTCCATAGATGTCTTGAATTCCATCATCATGGCTGCATCATCACCAGTGTATATTAAATCATCCACGTAAATGCTAACGATCAGAATGTTACCGTTTTTACTCTTTTTGCGAAACAAGGTCTCTTCATTCTGTGACTTCTCAAATCCTTCCTTTGAGAAGTGTTCTTCAATTCGGCTGAACCAGGCTCTGGGGGCCTGTTTTAACCCATATAATGCTTTGTAAAGTCTGTAAACTTTATCTTCTTTTCCTTTCACTTCATAGCCTCTCGGTTGTTGCACATACACTTCCTCTTTCAACACACCATGCAGAAAGACAGACTTCACATCTAGTTGAAATAATTCCCAACCTCTCTGAGCTGCTATGGAGATGGTGATTCTAATAGTGTCCGTTCTCGCAACAGGGGCATATACCTCGGTGTAGTCGATCCCATGCTTCTAAGAGTATCCTTTTGCCACTAAACGAGCCTTATACTTACTTACTTCTCCATGCTCGTTTAGTTTGGTTTTATACAGCCATTTGACCCCAATGCATTTTGCATTTCTTGGGAGAGCAGTCAACTCCCAGGTTTGATTTGTCTCAATGGAGTTTATCTCTGCTTCCATGGCTTTTCTCCACTTTAAACTTTTCTCTGCTTCTTCGAATGTTGTTGGATCGGTAGAGTTATCTTCAACTATGTTTACCATTTGTTCGTCATCTTCATCTTCATCACCGATCACATAATCATTTAGGTAGCTTGGTCGCCTAGAGACTCGTCCCTCCCTAGTTTGTGCTGCCTGATTGTTTTGAGCTTCTTCTGTCACTGAAACAGGTTCATCTGCTGCAGTTTCTGAGTCTGCTTCATCACTGTGTTCATCATTGTTTTCCCAGATCACATCATCATCATTCCAGGTTAAATCTGTTTTAGTGTACTCTCCTTCCCAATTCCAGTGTTTTGATTATTCAAACACACATTTTTGCTCACAATGACCTTCTTTGTATTAGGATCATACAATCTATACCCTTTTGATTCCTCTGAAACACCAAGCAGAATGCATGGTTTGCTCTTATCATCTAACTTCCCCCGTTTTTCATCTAGAACATGTACATGTGATAAGCTTCCCCATACTCTAAAGTGTTCTACGCTTGGCTTCACGCCACTCCAAGCTTCTTGCGGTGTAATGTTTTTGACAGCAAACGTAGGACATCTATTTAGGACATAGAACGTCCAATTTACTGCTTCAGGCCAGAACACTTTAGGTACTTTTCTAGACGATAGCATAGACCTTACCATGTTCATGACTGTCCTATTTTTTTCGAGGGAGGAACCTTATAAAAATTGCATTGACTCTGCTCAAAAAACGACAGGATTGACTGACGCTGTTCAAACAGGTACAAGTCAACTAAGACCGTTCCGACGGCACCCCTGACCGATTTTGATTAAGACCGAAAACCTATCTAAAATGAAGCCTAGTTTAAGCTGTCAAACAAATGATAGAATTGAAATTATAGAAAATCCCTTGATCACTTATACTACCCCAAACATCTGACTGCATTTTCCAACTGAAATGGAATATTACTACCGAAATAGCATTGTACCCGACTGATGTTGAAAAATCAGCGGATGAGTTGTGGTTAGGGGTGAAATGCCACTCGAACCTAGAGCTAAAAGCAGCCCCGCATTTGTGACAGTAGTCAGAGTTCAGCCTGAAATAATTCCACTTCCTTTTAGACCTTTAGAGACAAGAACGGTCCACCTTAGCTTCCCGATCTTCCAGCAACAACAAAAGCTGCAAAAAAGACAGCAGCAATACTACTGGAAAGGACGGTTTCTATATTGCCAGATTTAAAAAATCGGTTACTACTCCTGAATCGTACAAAAGAAAAAGAGATAAAAGGGGAGTGTTCCGCCTTAGGGGGAAGCAACCGCGCGAGACTCTCGGTAATCCCGTTCTGTTGCGGTGTGTAAGCAGTGGTGAGTTGCCTTCTGATGCCTTCCTTTTTGCAAAAATCAAAGAACTGAAGAGATGTTTATTCTCCTCCTCGGTCTGTTCTTAAGCACTTGATGCTCTTTCCTGACTCCTTTTCCACCTTACTTTTGAATATTTGGAACAGACTGAAGGCTTCAGACTTCTCTTTAAGGAAAAATACCCAACCCTTTTCTGCTATAGTCATCAATAAAGCACAGGAGATATCTTTTCCTGCTTGATGAAATTGGACTTATAGGTCCACATATGTCTGAGTGGATTAGTTCCAATGCTTGTTTAGCTCTCCACATACTTGTCTTAGGTATTGAATTCCTTGGTTGCTTTCCCACTAAACAGTCTGAGCAAGTGAATGTTTGAGTATTGAAAGTAGGTAGACCACGTACCATTTTTTTACTCTGCAGTGTTTGCATTCCGCGATGGCTTAAGTGTCCATAGCGTTCGTGCCACAGCTTCCCTTCCTCTTCTGATGCTGCTTGAAGACAGTGTTGATGATTTGAATCTTTGCTTTCATCCACAATCATGAACATTCTGTTAGTGCTCATTCTGCTCTCTGCTATCAAGCTTTTCTCATCATGGTATATTTTGCACGCTCCTTTCTTTATAATCACAGTCAGCTCCTTCTCTTGTAGTTGACCAAGGCTTAGAAAGTTGTTCTTGAGTTCTGTCACATAGTACACATTCGTGATTGTGTATGTAACATTGTTTAGTGTCATCTTCACATTCCCTTTTCCTACCACTTCCATCCGCTTGTCATTACCCAGCTTAACTGAGTGCTTGAACTGGTCATTCATGCTTGAGAAGAGCTTCTGGTCTCCACTCATGTGGTTTGAACATCCGGGGTCCAGAAACCATGCTCTGTTCTTCACTCTGTCTTTCTCCTCAGAGTGTGTCATTAGAAGCTTCTCTGCTTCTGCTGTCTTAGTTTCCATTTCATTTTCTTCAACGTATGCCATCAATAGCATCTCTTCCCTTTCTTCAAAATCAGCGTAGTTAGCTTCTTCCTCCCATTTTGGACATTCATTCCGGAAGTGTCCTAGTTTATGACACTTGAAGCACTCTACTGTGCTCTTATCAGGGAATGTTCTTCCACGGCCACGTCCCCTGCCTCTTCCATTTGAACCTCTTCCTCTGGTTCCATATTCTCTTCCGTGAGACACCTTTAACACTTGGTCATCTCCCTTATCCGTCTTCTTGAACTTTTGCTCGTGCACCGCGAGTGAACTCTGCAACTCCTCAAGGGTAATGGCCTCTATATCTTTCGATTCTTCAATTGATACAACCACATACATGAACTTCTCGCTGAGGGTTCTCAGTATCTTTTCTACCACCTTAGTCTCAGTCATTGTCTCACCATTGCTTCTCATCTGATTTGTGATGCTGAGAACTCGTTTGAAATACTCTTCTACTGTCTCAGCTTCTCCCATTTCCAGGATCTCAAAGTCTCTTCTCAGCTTCTGCAAAAGAGATTTCTTTACTCGTTCATTTCCACCATATTTCTTCTTCATTGATTCCCAGATGACTTTAGACGATCTCCGATCTAAGATTTGTTCGAATGTGGCTCTGTCGATAGACTGATAGAGGTAGTGTTTGAGCTTGTGATCATTGTTTTTGGCCTCATCTATTTGTTGACGTTGTTCAGCAGTGAGTACTGTCGTGGTGGCTGGTTGTTCATATCCGATTTCGATCAAGCTCCACAATCCTTTTGCTCTGAAGAAGTTCTCCATAACTTCGCTCCAATGGTCCCAGTGGCCATCAAACTCTAGCAGCCTCATTTTGTCGTCTCCCATTTTTACTCTCAGTTTCTTCTGAAACTGCAGTTTCTTCTCGATTCAACAACTCCAACAGAGCTCTGATACCAATTTGTAATGGTCGATTGCTCTTTTAGGTTATTGTATATTGAACCTTAAAACTTCATTCATAAACGACTTGGCGTTAAATAGCCTTCATTACAACTGACTTCCCTAAACTTGCGGCTAACTCTACTTGAAACAACTTGACCGAAATACTTGGCCTTACAACTACGACGCAGCACATTCATTTATTCAATCTAGACACGTACTTAATCCTAACGGTAACCTAACGTCAACAGTGATGACATTCATACAAGAATCTAGGAGGTAAAATGGTAGGTGGTAACACATGACAAAAGTCTAAAGAAAAAGTTTTTTTTTCTACCACCATTATCAATTTTGATTTCGTGTGATTTTTCCGCACTAGTTCTTATCATCTAGTTTCGAATTAACTGAGAAGACATGTAAGATAATATGAAAGAAAGAGATTAAATGATTACGAAGTGTAATCATAAGAATTTAGATACTCAAGAATCTGATAAACCTCTCTGCACCTATGCGAGACAAAGAATCAGTTCGACCAAGTATACTTTTGTTGGTAAGTTTCTTTTAACTTTTTGTTATTTTGTTTTTGAATTGTTTTCTAAACCGGTTTAGGTTATTACAATTGAATTATAAAATTGGACTTTGCCGGTTCATTATTATTTTACCTTTGGTTTAGTATTTAGTTGTTTAGAGTTGGTTTTTAGGCTAGGTTGTGTTTCAGCGACTTAGTTTGTCGATTGTTTGAGTTGCGATTGTGAGAACCAAAAACTTGACTTGATGGTCAAACCAATGCAAAAGTGTATATTCGCCGTTTATTCAACAAGTAAAGCCTTACCACCAGTTTTCTCTATAGATCTTTTACCAGCGACTTCATAACGTTAGTGCAGTAAGTGTGAAATAGACTTTTATAAAACCTAAAGACAAACTTACTGAAATAGAGGAGAAAAACCGATACAAAAATCGAATGATAGTAAATCTTTTTTTAAATAATTTAATCAAGTTAAAAATCAGATAAAAGCGCGAAAATTAACTACACTTACACTTGTAAAAGATTATAAATTTCTAGGTTTATTAGTTAAAGTTCTCTAAAATTATAAAAGGAATAATTTATGGATTCAATTTTTTAAAAATAAATATTTCATTATTATTTTCTACAAAATATTTATAAAAAAAAACTGATTATCTAAAAATAATATTTTAATTTTTTTTTTTATGAGTTCACATTTTTGTATTTATCGATTAGCAAATCATTATGATTGGTAATTTGAACCTTAATCCGGTTAAATAACTCATTATGATCGGTAATTTCCGGTTTAAAGTACCAAATGGAATAATGGCACATCCCAATATAACGGCGATTTTAACGCCGTGAAAGATTCATGTCTGTATAAAGTCTTGAGGTAAATTCATATGATCGCTTACACTGTTTACTTTTTCATCTTTACCTAATTCTTTCCTCTTACACTTCCTGTCTTATCCCATGTACGTTTACTTTGATGATGAACCCTAATGTAATATGTGTTGGACCAACGTTTTTTAATCATTAAGCCAATTGGCTTATTGGATCAAATGTTGGCTTATGTGAATGAGGAATATGATGAATTAGGGGGTTTAGGTTAGAATGTGGCCAGATTTTATTTGAGCCCATTATAAAAAAACCCTGAAAGACTAACCTTATTAGTCTTGTTAAAAAACAAAAAACACGGCCCTTATTCTTATGGTAACGTCAACGAGACTTGGTAACAACTTGGACCACGTTCTTTGTTGCTTATAGAAAGAAGAGCGAAAATTCATTCTCTCCAACGGTTTCCAAAAGAAAAACAAATTCACTGCAACAATTATTTTTGCTTTGTCAAGTCTGAGAGTGTAGAGTAGACATTAGAGTTCGCTGTGGATTGGTGTACCATCAACGGTCTCATCACAGTTCTATCATGGGACTCAAAAACACAATCAACCAAGTACACCCTGGGCGTTTATTGAGTTAAGGTAACGAGACTTGTCTCAACTCTGTGAATTGTTACCTTTTATTAATTGAAATTGTTTATAGGTTTAGTTCTTTGGCTCTTCTTATTATCAATTTCTTGCTTCTGTCTTTGCTTTAACCTTCATTCGAGTTTATAGGTTCTACATTCTTAACTCAATAAATCCGCCCCTTCTAGAATTTAATTTATAAAGTTTGGATTAGGTTATAGCAATTTTTGAAACCTGTTTCATTAAAATCGAACCTATCTAAAATTGATCTCAATTTGTTTTCTGTTTTTAGACTAACGTTTTTTCAGGTTTTTAAATTGTTTACATAAATGGTATATGCTATTCCTTTGGTTTCAGCGCATAATTTATTGTTTAAACTATCGTTTCTAAAAAAACAGAAAATCATTAATGGTATTTGTAAATTTTGAAATAAATTATGCGAATCGTTATTTGATTTGATAAAAATTATTAACAAGGATTTGCAAGTTTAAAACTCTGCGAATTTGTTTTTCAATATGCGGATTATTATTCGATTTAAGGAAGAAAAAAAAAGGATGAAACCATTAACGAAACAGAAAATCATGCTATAACAAATATTTTAAGGTTTTGATAAGTTGATCACATTTGATCACGTTTTGATAAATTTCAGCCACTTAAATCAAATCTTTTTAGGTTTTGATAAGTGGATCACGTTTGATCACGTTTTGATAAGTTGCAGCCACGTCTTGACGTCGAACAAATTCACTGATTGGTTATAATTTTGGTATACGTAAACCAGTTTATAACATGGTCACGTTTATGATATATTATGTGACAATATATGATCAAAACATGGTCAAAAAATTACAATCTTGGTTTGTGATTAAAACCTGGTTATTTTTTTTGGTTTTGATCTTTGACAATACTTGGTCAATTAGTGTGTACAGAAGGTCAAGAAAACCCTGCTTTTTGTTTATACCAGATTGATTTTGGTTTTTAATTAGTAATCCAAAACAGAGTAATCCAAAATATTAATTTTGATACAGACGTGTGATTTTATTATTTTGAATAAATTGGTAATTAAATAAGAAATTATTTAAACAAGAGTTGCAAATTTAAAAAAATTATGTAAATTGTTTATTTTTTAAACTATCACATAATTTTTTTTTCAAAAAAAAAAGAAACAAAACGTGACCAAAAGACAAGTCAAATTATTTGTTTTGACGTTTGATCATTATAAATAATGGCTTATGTCATTATCTCATCAAATCATTGTTGGTCCATAAATTTTTTGAACGTGATCAAAAACAAAGTCTGATTGGCTTGATTTGCATAAAGTCTGCAAATTGATTTTGGTTTGTGTGTCCAACCAAATTATTGGTTTTGATTCTTTGTTAAAAATCAATATTAGTATTTTTTTGATTAAATTTGTAATCAAATAAGAAGTAAAAATAATTGGTTTTATAAAAATCATGATCAAATTTTAAACAAATATTGGTTTCGAGTTTTTAATTATTTAAACAAGAGTTGTAAATTTTTTATTTAAAATTTCTGCAGATTGTTTATTAATTTTTTTTATTATCACATAAATTAAAAAAAAAATTAATTTTTAAAAGTGATATTGTTCTGATAAAAGTGTGTTTACTGTTTTCAAATGTCTAGCAGCGACGAGACACCGAGACAGATCAATGACACACACATGGAAGATCCGGTTTCTGAGAATACCAGTCTACATGTTGTTGGTTTACCCATTGAGTGTCGTAGCAAGCCCAAGAACAACGGGAAAAATAATGACCCATTGAGTTTACGCAATGATTACTGAGTGTAACATGATTCTTCAAAACAACCCAAGAGAATAGAGGTACGACACTTGCGCCTCACATCACATCTGTACTGACAGAGCGTTGTTTAACAGTTATACCCCAAGTCTGTCAGATCACAAGATGCAAATGGCGAACGACTCTAGGTCTAAGGTTCTGGGAACAAGCTCTGTGGTACTTAAGTTCACCTCCGGACGAGAAGTAACTCTCAAGAATGTGAGGCATTGCCCTGATATTAGAAAAAACCCTATCTCTGCAAATTTGATGTTTGATGCTGGTTTCAGAATCAAGTACATTGGAGGGACAATAATTCTGACAAAGTTTGGGGTGTACGTGGGCAAATCATACAAGAAGAACGGAATACTCAAGATGTGTGTTCAAGCTGTCCTTCGTAAGGGTGTAGATGTCTCTGCTGCTGCTTCTACCTCTGCTGTTGCTGCCTCTAATGCCGCAGATAATAATGTTGTTGCTAATAATGTTGTTGTTGCTTCTACTTCTTTTGATGTAGTTTCTGATGTTTCAATGAATAAGAATGAATTTACTTATTTTTGTTGATTCTTTTGATATTTGGCACGAACAATTAGGTCATGTTAACTATAAGTCTATCCAAAGACTAATGAACTTGACCCTGATACCAAAAAAGCAAAACAAGAAAAGAAAAATGTGAAGTCTGTTCACAATCAAAACTCACTAAAAAACCATCACCCCAAGTTCAAAGAACAACTGAACCTCTAGGATTAATTCACAACAACTTTGTGTGACTTAAAATTTGTGCCAAGTAGAGGAGGCAAAAAGTATTTTGTAACGTTCATTGATATCACACAAAATATTGTTATGTATGTCTATTACATAACAAAGATCAAACCTTGGAAAAATCCAAGGAATATAAACGAGAAGTTGAAAATCAACTCAGCAACACTATTAAAATAGTCCGTAGTGACATAAGAGGGAAATATGATGGACCTTTTAATGCATTTTGCAAAGAAAATGACATCATACATTAGACAACAACTCCATATTCACCAGAATCTAATGGAATTTCTGAAAGAAAAAATCGAACTCTGAAAGAGATGACGAATGCAATGTTGCAGGAATCTGGTTTACCCTAGAATTTGTGGGCACTGTGAGCATTCAGACTCTACCTAGTTCCTAAGATGATAAATAGTGCAACCTGAGAATGTTGAGGATAAGTTCTAAACTTTTAATGGTTTGAGTCCAAGAATTGGTTGATAAATGAAGTATTACAGGTTATTTCTGTACATCCAAATGTTTGGCAAATCACCTAGCGAGTGTGAAATAAAGGTCGTTTCTAGGAGAGTGAAGGTAAGGCTATACTCTACAAGTTCACTCATGAAATCCCAGGCAAAGTTCAAGGCCACAATGAACACAATAAAGAACTTAGTTCTACTAGAAAGTGAGTTGGGATATATTTGTTGTCTAGGTTTACATTAAACTTCCGGGTGGTTCAAGACATCATGTTCACCTCCTGGCCAAGTAAACCCGACATATATTAACAATGAGTAGTTCAAAGCTGAAAAATGATACTTACTCAGACACAACACATTTTCGTCTACACTTTTGAAAGTCCGCCAATTTGTTTAGTCAATAGGATAAGTCTAGTTAGTAGAGTCTATCGAGTCCCTTAAGTCATATATTTAGAGTCATTTCTATTCATGTAGGGGATTGTTGGACCAACGTTTTTGTATCATTAAGCCAATTGGCTTATTGGATCAAATGTTGGCTTATGTGAATGAGAAATATGATGGCCAGATTTTATTTGAGCCCATTATAAAAAAAAACCTAAAAGACTAACCTTATTAATCTTGTTGAAAAACAAAAAAGACGGCCCTTATTTTTATGGTAACCTCAACGAGACTTGGTAACAACTTGGACCACGTTCTTTGTTGCTTATAGAAAGAAGAGCGAAGACTCATTCTCTCCAATGGTTTCCAGAAGAAAAACAAATTCACTGCAACAATTCATTTTGTTTTGTCAAGCCTGAGAGTGTAGAGTAGACATTAGAGTTGGCAAATTTTGTGGATTGGTGTACCATCAACGGTCTCATCACAGTTCTATCATGGGACTCAAAGACACAATCAGCCAAGTACACCCTGGGTGTTTATTGAGTTAAGGTAACAAGACTTGTCTCAATTCTGTGAATTGTTACCTTTTATTAATTGAAATCGTTTATAGGTTTAGTTCTTTGGCTCTTCTTATAATCGATTTCTTGCTTCTGTCTTTGCTTTAACCTTCATTCGAGTTTATAGGTTCTACAATATGTTGTAGAATTTTTGTTTATTTGGTTAAAGTTGAGAGAAAAGTGAAATCTTGGTGTTGAACACTAGAAGGTTCTTATCTTTCTGTGTAGCCTCTAGATACAGCTTCATCGAGAATGCAGACAAGTGAATTTGGAGAATCTAAAAGGTTGTGGAATACCTTAATAGAGGGTATATGGGGAGATGTGTCTGATGGCCTAGGGATCTCTCTTTTATTGACTTCAAATCCTGCAATACATGTAGAATTCTCCTTTAAAACTAATGAGTTAGTGAACCTGTGTTTCACTTTCTTATTTGCAGTTTGTTACCAAGACAACATCGATTAACTTTCTACTATTTGCAGTATACAGTGTTTGAACAACTAAAACAGAACCTTCTTAAACAAAAAGATGCAAAAGCCGAGAATGGTTCTTTTTCTCTGCCTTCATGGCATTTATTTTAGGTGCAGTCTCCAAAAGTATTGCCACTGTTCTCACATATCCAACAATCAGTTATTGACCTAGTGATATATTTGACTATCTTTTCAAGTCACATAATTTTTAAGGTTGTGCCTAATTCAGACACTACAATGGGATGAATCTCTCAGGTGCAAAGTGATGATTCAAGATGCTGATGACTCGAAGGAAAATGAAACTAAGAAGTCCAAAAGAAGGTAAAGAAAAACAATTCCAAGTGTTGTCTATGCCATATGGAGAAAAGAAGGGATGCTAGGGTTCTTTAAAGGCTTGCACGCTCAGATATTAAAGACTGTTTTGAGCTCGGCATTGCTAATGATGATCAAGGAGAAAAATCACTGCAACAACATGGATTCTCATTCTAGCTATCCGTTGAACTTTGTTTCTCACAAATGGTAAGTTAAAGAATACTTAAAAGACTCTCAAATTTGTTAGCTACCACCACCGAGTTTCCAGGAAAAGCAAGGACATGCTTGGTTCTGGTTTGGTTCTCTATGTATGATATGCATGACCAAGATCTCGGTTTAGCTATATGCTCTCAAAAATAATTATTTACAAGTATTTGTAATATTTTTCATTTCACGAACGACCTTTCTGATATTTTTTATAAACTTCAACAGTTGTATAAACTAGATAAATTTATGGAGTTAAAAAAACAATTTTTCATATCTAAATTGTTGAATTGTTATGTGTGTATAAATACAAAATAAACGTATTTTTAAGGGAAAAATCTATTATATACATGAAATTTATGTAGTGGTCCAATACTTCTGGATGAGAAAGAAGGTTACAGTTCTTGTTCCCGTCAAATCCTAATTGGACCGGAGTAGTGTACAATAGTTTCAGAAGGCGAATACCGTTTCTTTAGAGAGCTAAGGAGAGGAACGGAAGATCGGGAAAGGAGTAGAACAAGATGATGTCAGGTGGTAATTACACGACTATTGATAGCCAGAAAGTCTCTGGATCTGTACCTGTAAGTCTCTGGATTTATGTGCTCGTCCATACACTGATTTTTTTCCCGATCTGATCTAGTTTCCATTTGTTTTGTTTGTGTTAATTGTAGTCTGTTCCAGATCCAGGCCATACAACCGTCAAATTCGCAGGTAACATTGTCGTATTTTGTGTATTTTTCGGTAGCTGGGGTGAATTTGATAATGGATCATATAGGAACGATGGATTTGATTTAAAATTAGAGAACCATGTTTCACCCGGACTCAATAGATTTATTTTTAGCTAAGATTAATGGAATTTTTGGTGCAATTTGTAAGGAAACGCTGCATAATATCTAGTTTGAACAGATAAGGGTTTAGCGAGAAGAAGAACGGGAATTTTTATGGAGTAAGGGGAAATTTAAATTGCAAATGCATTTCCTTTGAAAGTTTGGATTTTTTCATGGCTATGCTCATGTTAAGCTGTGATTGAGGGATGCATCGTTTTTGCAGAATCAAATCTACAAACTTTTCCTCCATCTGCTACTCAGGGAAAGATCTCTGGTGGTAGTAATCCTCCTCGAGATGCTGACGGTGAGATTCTCTGGAGTTCTTATTCTATGTTCGTAAAGAATTTCCAAATTATAGTCGATGGAGGAATTTAGGATGTGGAAATGCTTCCATTGACTGCTTTATGTTGATTGCTCGGAGCCAGTCTTTGTCATTCGTATATCTTATGGCTGAAAGTGAATAATTTGAACCCTGGTGCAGATACATTTTCTGGGCGTGTTAATGGTAGCACAGATGAACCTCAGTCTGGTGGCTGGCTCCATAAATTCACTGTTGGTGCTCACAAGCCATTCTTTGATGTTGACACTTCGGATGTCATAGAGAGACTCAAAGAATCACTCTTTCCATTCCGTGGAACATTTACAGAGAAAACAGCTGACAAGCCTGACTTGTAAGAGTTGTGTCTTTTCATATGATTTTCAAAGGTCATTGGTATTGCCAATGAAACCTCAAATGCAAAAGTAACTGTCTGTGCAGGTATGGTCCATTCTGGATATGCACTACTTTGATATTTGTGGCAGCATCTATCGGAACATTTGTCACATACATAGCACACAAGTGGAAGAACCAAGAATGGAACTACGATATTAATCTGGTGACTTGGTCTGCAGGAGTGTTCTATGGATATGTCACACTTGTTCCTCTAGCATTATATGTCGTTCTCAAATACTTCTCTGCACCATCAGGCCTTGTCCAACTTTTTTGTCTCTATGGCTACTCTCTATTCATCTTTATCCCAGCATTGGTACTAAATCTCTCCTAATAAAATGTGATCATATTGACACATCTGAATATGATGAGACTATTGACACTTTTATATGTTTTCGGCTCTGCAGTGTCTCTCAGTTGTACCACTAGAGATTTTCAGATGGGCTATTGCTGGTGTAGCCGGGTTCATGTCTGCAACATTTGTGGCTTTGAACCTCAAAGCACATATCAATTCCGCTGGAGAGAGATCGGTCCTGATTATAGCCTGCATCTTTCTTTTGCAGCTCGGGCTTGCAGTTGTGCTGAAGCTCTATCTCTTCACTGTCACAGTATGATACAAGAAAAGAAAATGGACCTTGTTCTATATACGACTAAGGAATATGTTTTCTAATATTTGTAGATTCTATAACGTTTGTCCTTAGATTTATCCAAATTTTGTACCGTTTGGAAACTGTTCCATTTATTTACACTCCATTGATTTACTTGTAGAAGATAATGTAATAAAAATTCGATTTATGGTTGCTCTGATGTTCAAACCTACCACCCCTTGTGACCCACAAATAAACCATATTAATGTTATAAATATATATTTTTATAGACATTATAATTACCAATTGTAAATATTTTTATCTCACCGCCTCTCTTCTATTATAAATAGGAAGGAATGACTGAGTTATTGTGTGTGCTACACATAAAAACAAGAAAGGGAAAGCTATTTTTCCTACATAATTTCTTTCTTTTCACATATATACATAAAATAATAATATAATATATATATATATATATATATTTAAAGCTATTTCATAAACACGAGCTGCTACTAACATGAAAGATAAAATTTAACTTTTATCAAATCTATTTTTATACTTTGTTATAATAAGTAAATTAGGCTCATACATATATGCTACACAATTTAATTTAATCTATATATTGTTATAGTGATCAAACAATATGGGTGATTTGTTCCCCATACAATTATATTTTTGTTCGGGATAATAAAAGTTGTTTCTCCCAAATTGATCGTTATGGAAGGCTATGTCTCCACGATCATATCATATAGTAAGCTAAGCCTCCTCAGACCAATGTTTTTAAATGTCCAGAAGTTGTTCCAGAATAACAATAAATAATAAAATGTCCCGAAAACATTTACAAAGCGTTCCTTAAAAACATAATACAAAATAAATAAATAAAATAAATTTGTCCAGAAGACAAACAATAAATTTTAGATTATTATTATTTTAATGCCTAATATGTAATTATCTCTTTATATAATTTGTTTAATTCATAATAATGTTATGCTGGTAAATATTAGTTTTGATAAATTTATTTTAATTATATTTTTTAATGGTTATGAAAGAAAAATTAAATAATAATACATAGATATACCCAACGGCTCTAAACACTATTACCAACGACTATATACAATTTTTCATCTATAAATACATTCATTCTTCTCTAATCTCTTCACTCAAAAATTTTCTTCCCCATCACAAAAAAGTTTATTTGGATTTTAATTGTTTCTTTGGTTACAATATTTCTTCAAATTACGCACTTTTCGTTTTTGAACACACTCCCGAAGAATTTTGGATAATTGTTGGTCTGACTAATTCTACTTCATATATCCTTGTAATCACTTGTTTGTTTCTTTTTTTTGTATTTAGATAATATGTTATTTTATATTACGTTTTAATAATATTGTGTCGAATATTTAATAAATTATTATTATTATTATGTCAAATTTGGCTAAACACGAAATCACTGCCCTTAATATATCGAGAAACAATTATATGAGATGGACAGTTGCAGCAAAAATGCATCTTAGAGGAAGAAAAATCCTCGATAGCATCGATAAGCCAAAAACGACTTCAGATGATCAAAAGGCTAATGCTATGATATTTTGGTCCACAATATTCATGATGCTTTAAAAGATGAATATATAACAAAAGAAGATCCTACATATTTTTGACAATCACTCAAAGATAGGTTTGATCACTAGAAATATGTGATCTTACCGAAAGCTAAACATGCATGGTTAAACCTCTGGTTTCAAGATTACAAAAGTGTATATAATTTCGCTCTGTTCAGAATCACTTCCAGGATAATGTTATGTAGAGAAAAATAAGTGACTATGATATGATCAAAAAACTCTTCAAACATTTCATCTTGGAAATATATTCCTGCAACAACAATATCGGGCTAAGGGATACACGACATATCCAGAATTAATGCAAGTTCTCCTTGTAGCAGAACAAAATAATGAACTTGTAATGTTAAACCATCAATCTTGTCCTACTAAATCAGCATCATTCCCAGAAGCGAATGTTACATCATCAAATTACAATAACTATGGACAAGGATGCGGTAGTGGAAATAATCATGCCGTGGACGAGGAGGATATGGACGTGGACATGGACTAGGAAGAAAGTATCGTCCTAATGATTTCAATAATGAAATAAATAATAAAAGGTCAAAAGGAAAGAAAGTTGGAAAAATGCAACATGAGGAAAGTTGCTATAGGTGTGGCATGAAAAGTCATTGGTCGCGTACCTGTCGTACGCCAAAGTATTTTGCCGATATACACCAAGAGTCACAAAAGAAAAAGGGGAAACAAAAGGAAACCAACTTCGTTTATGACAATGTTGGATATTCTTTTGATAATGAAGAAGAACCTTCTTTTGACCGTGATGTCGAGCCATCTTTTGATGGTATAAATAATGATAGATATCTCGATGTGGCTAATTTCGCTGTTGATTCTATAGATATCAACGAAATCCAAATAAACTAAAATCCTCGTGAAGAAGAAATATGACATAATGTATAAATAGTTATGATTGCATAATGTTGCTTTATATCTTGTATTTTTGTAAAATAGTTTTGTGTTGTAATATAAAGTTTATTTTTATATTAACGTGTTTTTCTGAATATTTTCATATAAGAAAATGTTGAAATGCAATAACAAGGATGAAAATATTTGTCTGGCAGATAGTGCTACAAAGTACACAATTCTTAAAGATAAAAAATATTTCTCTTCCCTTCAAATGAACAATTCTGCCGGAAGCGTGAATAGTATATCCGGTAATGCAAAAGTTATTATAGGCTCCAGAACAACTTGTTTTCAATGCAAGGGGAACAAAATTTGAGATTGATTATGAATTATATTCCTCCGAATCATTTAGAAATTTTGTTGAGTTTCAAGATATTCGCAGAAACGAATATCACGTAGAGACCGTGAATAAAGATGGTATTGAATATCTTTGCATTACATCAATTAATTCAGAAAAGAAATGTATATTGGAAATGCTGCCACCTTTATCCTCCAAGATGTATTTCACAAAGATAAATATGGTTGAATCATATGTTATAGTAAACCCAAAGTTTACGTATATATTCAAGATTTGGCATGAATGTTTAGCGCACCCTGGTTAAGTCATGATGCGAAGGATTATGGAAAATATAAATGGCCATTCGCTGAAAAATCTTCTGATTTTTCAAGCAAAAGAATTTCTTCGTAATGTATGTTCTTTTTGAAAAATAATAACTCGGCCATCACGAGCCAAAGTTGGGAATGAATCTCCGGTATTTCAAGAAAGAATACATGGTGATATATGTTGACCTATTCATCCACAATTTGGGCCATTTAGATATTTTATGGTATTAATTGACACATCTAGTAGATGGTCACATGTGTGTCTATTGAGCACACGAAATATGGCTTTTGCAAAATTCATTGCCCAAATAATCAAGTTGAGGGCATAATTTTCTGATTATACAATAAAGAATGTAAGACTTGATAATGCTAGTGAATTCACCTCACAAGATTTCAATGACTATTGTATGTCATTGGGAATAGATGTTGAACATCCAGTTTTGCATGTTCACACACAAAATGGCATGGTTGAATCTTTGATCAAACAGTTACAAATTATTGCTAGACCGTTAATGATAAGAACAAGACTCCCAATTTCGATATGAGGTCTTGCAATTTTGCATGCTGCAACACTAATTCAAATAAGACTGAGTGCATATCATAAATACTCCCTATTAAAATTAACATTTGGCCATAAGCCAAATATATCCCATCCCGTGTTTTTGCATGTGCAGTTTATGTCCCTATAGCACCGCCGCAAAGGACAAAAATTGGACCACAAAGGAGATTGAGGATATATATTGGGTATACATCACCAAGTATAATATGGTATCTGGAACCAAAAACTGGTGATATGTTTCCGACACGTTTTGCCGATTGTCATTTTAATGAAAATGAATTTCCAGCGTTAGGGGGAAGAGCAAAAGAAGCCCCAAAAGACATTACATGGTACACACCATTGTTGTGGCACTTTGATCCTCCTATGAAACAACGTGAACTGGAAGTTAAGAAAATTATGCATTTATGAAATATGGCAAATCAGATACCAGACGTGTTCACCGATACAAAAAGGGTGACAAAATCATATATACATGCTATGAATGCTCCATCGAGAGTTATGGTTCTGGAAGAACAAAATAATGGAAACATAGCAAATGAGTCTAACGTTCAGTTAAGAAGGGGGAGATGAATGAGATCAAAAGATAAGAATCTCCTAAAGAAAAATAATTTGGGAGAAATACATAATAATGGTCTAGAAGAACCAAATCATATTGATAAAAGTCTTGAAGATGAAGATAAATAAACACATGAGATCTCCATCAACTATACCCAAAACGGAGATATTTGGGTTAGAAATGAAACAAAAGATGATGATGGGATTTTCTAAAATTCTGTGTATCAAAATAAATTGATAATGAAAGTGATGATCTAAATCCAAAGTCCGTATTAGAATGCCAGAAAAGACCTGATTGGGAGAAATAGAAAATGGCCATGACAACTGAATTGAACTCCCTTAATAAGAGAAAAGTTTTTGGATCTATTGTCATAACGTCTGAACATGTATTACCTGTTGGTTATAAATGGGTATTTGTTCGAAAAGAAATGAGAAAAATGAGGTAACAAGGTATAAACCCCGACTTGTTGCCCAAGGTTTTTCTCAAAGACCGGGAATTGATTATGAAAAAACATATTTTTTGGTAATGAATGCAATTACCTTCAGGTTTCTCATGAGCCTAGCGGCATCTAAAAATCTAGAAATGCATCTAATGGACGTTGTGACAACATATCTATATGGATCCCTTGATAATGATACATATATGTATATATATATATATATATGAAAATCTCAGAAGGATTAAAGATGCGTGAAGCATTGAACTCGGAATCCAAAGAAATATGTTCAGTCAAATTACATTGATCACTTTATGGATTAAAACAATCCGGACGCATGTGGTATAATCGCTTATGATATGCCCTTGCGTATTTATTAAGAAATCTATATATGAGTTTGTGATCATTGCTGTATATGTTGATGACTTAAACATAATTGGTACTCAAAAGGAAATCGATGAAACAAGAACTCACATGAAGAAAGAGTTTGAAATGAAAGATCTCGGACAAACAAAATTTTGTCTTGGACTCCAGATCGAGCATCTTCGGAATAGAATTTTTGTACATCAATCGAATTATATAAAAAGAATCTTCAAACGGTTTTATATAGATAAAGTGACTCATTTGAGTACTCCAATGGTCAATTGATCATTGAATATCGATAAAGACTCATTATTACCTTGTGAAGATAACGAAGAGGTATTAGGTCCTGAAGTACCTTATATAAGCACTATTGGTGGGCTCATGTATCTTACAAATTGCAGTAGACCAGATATAGCATTTGCTACAAATCTGCTTGCTAGATACAGGTCATCACCCATGCGTAGGCATTAAAATGGAATAAAACAATATATTTCGTTATCTCTAGGGAACAGTTAACTTGAAATTATTTTATAATATAAATTCTAGTGTCGATCTAGTTGGTTTTGTAGATGCAGGCTATTTACGTCATTGTACTCTTTTTCCCTCGTCATGATTTGTCATTCCACTGGATTTTTCCATGGCAAACTTTTTAATGAGACAGTATGTAATACATAATTAGCAATAGACAATTAAAGGAAAGTGTTATAAATATATATTTTATAGATTTATAAAGATTATAATTACCTATTGTAAATATTTTTTTATCTCACCGCCTCTTTTATATTATAAATAGGAAAGAGAGACTAAATTATTGTGTGTGCTACAAAGCGAAAATTATATTTTCTAAGTAATCTTCTTCTTTCACATATATACATAAAATAATAATATAATATGGTACATATTATAATATAATATATTATATATTCAAAGCTGTTTTATAACAAATAAATAAATGGTAGTCTATGGTTTATTTTTACTTTTTTGTCATCAAACAAAGTTTAATATATACTAAACCTAAACCCCTAACATGTGGGATAAAAATGATTTCTTCGAACCAAACTCATTAACTCTAAATCTTTTTGGTTCGAATGCGATTTGTTGGGATCGAATTGGAGAAGATGAACCAAAAACATTTTCCGAATCTATAATTTATTTTGTTTATGAAGAAAAGTAAATGGCAAAGACATGAGAGGACCCAGAATATTGATTTTATTATGTTCTTACAATATTTGTACGGATACGGCGATCTTCACTCATATCTTCCCAACTGGAATTTCTGTCAACTCTGTAAATATTCTTCCACATTACGTCAAAAACCATCTTCGATTTTCTCATTTTTATAAATCATTTTCCGAAACTTCATATTCCTCTTTCTTGTAAAATCTTTGTTGTATTTCAGTGTTTGGCTCTAATAGTAATGCCGAATTTCTCCAATGGATAACTATAACTTATAACTATATTAAAAGAATGAAAATAATACAACAAGTATATAGCTACTTGGAGTTTATTCAATTTTGCTTTCCACATTATCTATCATGTGGGTCTCAATCATCGAGGCTTCCACTTTTTTACTTTTTTTCTTTACTCTCTTCAAAAAAAAAATTAATCAATCTGTTCTTTTCTGAACATGGCCGTTGAATTTCGAAGCCATTTTTATACAAATCTTCTTCCTTCAATTATTTCATCTTCTCTTGGCGTGAGATTTGAGGTATGTTTTGTAGTGTTAGGTATCTTGTTACGTTTCTTAGTTTGTTCATCTTTTACATCTCAAGTAATCAAAATCCACCCAACTCAATTGATTGCTTGTTTGGAGAGATTTTCTTGTTGGGGCTAGAATTGATTTTTTGTCAGAGAGTGAATTCTAAGTGAGTATCAATTAATTTTCCCCTTTTTAGAATAAAGTTTGTTTCTTTTCAGGTCGTGATTGAATTGGAGTTAAGGATTGCGAGTTTTGCAGATGAGTTGGGTTTGAAATGGACCGGAGGAGTTGGTTATGGCGGAGGAAGTCATCGGAGAAAAGTCCTGGTGAAACAGAGAGTACTGGTTCTGTCTCTTCTCTTTCTGAAAGATTCTCAGACGATCAGGTAACATTTGGTTGAGTTTGTTGCAATGCCTTAGTTACTGTAAGAGACTTTTGTTGAGAACTTGACAGGTTCTATTTTGATGTTAGAATGTCTGAAACTCCAGGAAGATAAGTTTTCTTTTTGTTTGGTGTTTATGCTGTTTCTGTAGTGTTTATCAATTTGATTGTGTAATGTGTGTGAATGAATACTCAGAGATCTCAATCACCGGAATTAATCTCTAAACCGGAAATAAGAGAAGAAGAGGCGACGGCGGGTATTAAGATTCTTACAGAGAGGCTCTCTGCAGCTCTTTTAGATGTTAGTTTAAAGGAAGATCTTGCTAAACAACATGCTAAAGTTGCAGAAGAAGCTGTCGCAGGTTTGTTGTTGTAGCTTTTGTTTAAGTAGAGATTGTAGATAGATGATTTTTACATGGCAATTTTGTTTGATCTAGGTTGGGAGAAGGCAGAAAACGAAGTTGCGGCTCTGAAGGAACAGCTTGATGCTTCTACTAGTAAGATTTTAGCTCTCGAGGATCGAAATAGTCATCTTGATAGTGCGTTAAAGGAATGTGTGAGGCAACTTTGGCAAGGACGGGAAGAGCAAAATCAGAAGATTGAAGAAGCTATAAACAAGACAAGACAAGAGTGGGAAGCTAGAAAGTCTGAACTTGAATCCCAAATCGAGGAGCTTCAACCCAGAATTCGAACGGGAGAAGAAGATGTTATGACTGGTTCAGTCCACAAAGATCTTTACCCAAAACTTGAGGATTTAGAGAAAGAGAACTCAGCTATGAAGCTTCAACTACGTTCAAAAGCTGAGGAGGTCAAGATTAGGACTATAGAGAGAGACTTGAGCACTCAGGCGGCTGAATCTGCGAGTAAACAGCAGTTGGAAGGGATTAAGAAGTTAGCTAAAGTTGAAGCAGAATGCAGGAAACTGAGAGTCATGGTTCAGAGATCAGTCAACTCTAGTGAGCTCAAATCTTCTGTAGATAACCAATCAGACTACTCGGGGAGAGTTTCTTTTAGTGATAATGAAATGCAGAGTCCCTCTAAGAAGATTACTGGGAAAACTTCAATGTCTCTTTCAGTAGAAATCGATTTAATGGATGATTTTCTCGAGATGGAAAAACTCGCTTCTCTACCACACTCTGAACCGGGAAGAAAACATTCAGAGAGTAACAAGGAATTAGAGAAATTTAATGCTCAGTCAAGCCAACTTAAAAATGAACTCAAAACCTCGCTTCACAGGATATCTGAATTGGAAGAAAAAGTAGAGATGGTAGAGGTAAAGAAATTACAATTGAAGATGGCTTTGAATGAATCAAAAGAGCAAATTGAGGCATTGCAGAGACGGCTTATGGAGACAGAGGGGAAATTATCCGAGATGAGGAAACTAGAAGTCGAGAACCATGATCTAGAGTTGCTGGTGGATGAATCAGGAAGACAAATTCATGATCTTCAAAGACAGTTAAACAAAGCACAATTGAATCTATCGGAACTTGAGACTACAAGAGCAGAGAAACTGGAACTGACCATGTGTTTAAATGGTACAAAGAAGCAGCTTGAAACATCGCAAAATCGACTTAAGGAAACAGAGAGAAAGTTAACAGAGCTTCAAACACTGCTGCATCTAACAAAGGGTGCAAAAGAAGCGGCTGAGGATAGTGTAAAAGCTACAAACGCAAAAACAGAAGCGGTTGAGTCAAAACTTAGAGATGTTGAAGCAGAATCAGTATCTTTGATCTTAAAAATTGAAGCTTTAGAAGAAAGTACAGAAAAGGAACGTGCTTTATCAGCAAAACACATTTCAAGATGTGAAGAACTACAAGATGAGATCTCAAAACTAAAACACGAACTTGAACAACATCAACAAAAAGAGCCTGAGCCTATGCATATGAAAGGTTTTGATGAGAATTTTAAGCAGAAGCAGGTACGATTATCTTCTCATCTAAATGCAATGTTACATTATAGTTATACATGAACATATGCAGAAGCAATTTTGGAATCTGTACTTAGTAACTTCCATATAGTCGTAATCATATACCTTTTGGGACTTCAAAGTTAACTTCTCTTTGTCTTAATACACTTTCATGACAACATGGCAATGACAGGAGAAGGAATTAGCAGCAGCTGCTTCAAAATTTGCAGAATGCCAAAGAACTATAGCTTCACTGGGTCAACATTTACAGTCACTTGCTACATTTGAAGATTTTTTGTTTGAATCTTGAAGAGAAGCTCTCTGATGAGAATCTTGATCATCCCACTTAAGATAAGAAGAATTAACAGAATCCGAATGATGAGCAATAGGATTTCTATGAAAGAAACTTCGAATCCCATCCATGATAAACGAGAACACATGAACAAAGGAGTCTCTGTCTCTTTATATACATCAGAAAGTACGGCTACAGGTTGAGATATTTGTCGATAGAAACAAGGGAAGGGAAAACATTATAATTTTTCTTCTGATTTTATAAATTATCAAATTCAATTTATATTGTTAAGGTCAATATCAATATGAACTTAATGCAAATAAATAATGAAATGTAAAGAGTGTTTATTTTTTTTCTCTTTTTATATGTACATGAAATTCTGCTAAGATTCATTTCAATACTATCATAAGTACCCAATCCAACAGTTTTATTGAATGCATTCGACATAATTACATAGAATCAACATGATATTTATGCCTTAAAGTCAAATAGATATATCCAAGTTGTCTTATTATTTACAGTATTGCACATCTATAAGTGTCACGTATACATGAACAATGAAACATGCAAAAGTTGGTATATATCTGTAATTAATACTGATCTCAAAGAAGCTAATTGTTGAACACGTGGACTCCTCTATGGCTGCACCGTTTTTCCACGTCATCGAAATTGAGATGCAAAGTGGCACGTCTTTGATAATGGTTCACTGTTCTATTAGCTTATTTGTTTCTCTCCATCGAGTCAACTTCCTCAAGTCGTCAAAAACAAATCACAGAATCACTTAGCCGGAATATTCTCAGTGTAAAAGAAGAGAAAGAAGAAACATGGCGAGTGGATTTCCTCCGCAAAAGCAAGAAACGCAGCCAGGGATTCAACATGTCATGGATCCAACTCCTCAGTTCGCTAGCTCTAACTACAAACCCTCCAACAAACTTCATGCTAGCTTCCTGTGTTTCATTCCTATCTCCGTTTTGGATCACTCTCATGATAGATTTTGTTGGAGATAAGTTTAAAATGTAACTTAGTAAGCAAATAATCAAAGAGATAAGATTAGTTAGTTATTCATGTCATATCTAAATACTATAGTTTTCTATTAGGATTAGGATAAGTTGAATCCTATAAATAGAGATGTTGAGATGTAACTTCCTATTAAGAAATATTATTGTGTCAGAGTTTTGGTTTTTTAGAAGATTTTCTAAACCCAATAAAAGTGGACAATTTTTTTATATTTCTTAAAATGTTTGATTTTGTATTTGGTATCAGAGCAAATCGAGTCAAAGAAGTCCAAGTCGAAAAATATTTTTAAAGAAGGACGAGCTAGTTAAACAGAGAAATATCATCGAGAGGTAAACGAGAAATTGATTTGAGAAGAGTCATATCATGGGAGATATAGTTAAGGCAAAACCAAAGGAAAGACCTCGTCATCTATACAATGCCCGATGTTGTCCAGCATGAACTATACGATATGGTCTATACATATGAAAGTACTATTTGAAGTTCATAAAGTATGGGATACAATTGAAACAGAAGAGAAAAATAGCATGTCAAAAGCTCTATTATTTTAATCGATCCCAGAAACACTAATCTTTCAAGTTGGAGATCTAAACACTCCAGAAGAGATTTGGGAAGCTATCAAATCTTGACATGTTGGAGCTAAAATAGTTAAGGAAGCAAGACTACAAAATCTTATGGCCGAGTTTGAGAGATGAAGATGAAGGATACCGACACAATTGATGATTTTGTCGGAAAACTCTCGGAAATTACTTCAAAAGCGACTTCCCTAGGAGAAACGATTACAGAAGCAAAAATAGTAAAGAAATTCCTTAATAGCTTACCAAGAAGGAGGTACATCACGATAATTGCTGCTCTTGAAAAAGTTATTGATCTAAAAAAAAACAAGTTTTGAGGATATTGTTGGAAGGTTAAAAGCATATGAAGAACGAATTAACGAAGAGCAACAATTGGATCATATGATGAAGGAAAGCTTATGTATGCGAATATAAACTATCAAGAGGAAGGTAGACGAGGTAATGGAAGAGGAAAAGGTGACCGAGGAAGTGAAAGAGGAAGAGGTCGAAGCGCTGGGAATGATGGAGATCAAAAGAAGGATTTTTCCCATGTGATTTGTTACCGGTGTGACAAAAGAGGACACTTTGCGAGTAAATGTCCCGATTGAATTTTCAAGCTTCAAGAAGTGTATGAAAACAAAAAGGGTGATGGAGAAGAGACTCAAGAAGCCGATGATCTATTTGTACATGAGGTAGTATTTCTTAATGAGAAGAATATAAAATTGATGGAGTACGAATCAAGCAATGGAAAACTTTGGTACTTAGACAATGGGGCAAGTAATCATATGACGGGAGAGAAAGATTTCTTCTCGAAGATTTATGAAACAATTACAGGGGAGGGTAAGGTTTGGAGATGATTCTCATATTGAGATAAAAGGAAAAGGCTCGATTGTCTTGTTGTGCAAGAATAGTGAGAAAAAAGTTTACCGAATGTATATTACATACCAGGATTAAAAAGCAACATAGTGAGTTTTGGAAAAGCAACATAATCAGGTTGTGTGATTAGAATGAAGGAGAATTATCTTCATCTATATGACTGTGATGAGAAGTTGATGATCAAAGCATTGAGAGCAAAGAATTGGCTTTACAAAATATACATGGAGATCGAGGTTGAACATGTTTCCGCCAATGAACAAAAAGTGGATATTCTTACTAAGGTATTTGGAAGAATCAAATTAGAGATGAGATGAGAGAGTTCATAGGAGTCCAAGACACCACCAAAGATCACTTCAAACTTGAGGGAGAATTTTGGAGATAAGTTTAAAGTGTAACTAAATAAGCAAATAATCAAAGAGATAGGACTAGTTAGTTATTTATGAGATATCTAAATACTATAGTTTCCTATTAGGATAAGTTGAATCCTATAAATAGAGATGTTGAAACATCCTATTAAAAAATATTATTGTGTTGAGAGTTTTGGTTTGCAAATGGCTCTTAGCCTAGTGGCAGGCGGTAAGTCCACATAAGGCAGCTCATTTGCACAACCAGGGATCGAGTCCCCCCGCCTACATTATGTAGGAATTTGGCTATTGGGCCGGCCAATTGTGGCCCAATGAATTTGCCGTTGACAAAAAAAAAAGAGTTTTGGTTTTTTTAAAAATATTTTCCAAAACTAATAAAAAATAGCAATTTTTTTATATTTGTTAAAGTGTTTCATTCTATAGATTTCAGCAAAATTGAGTCTTCACCAACAAAAACTAAGCTTTGTTAAGCATAATAGTCGTTTTGTGTACATACTTGTGATACAAGGAATCTTTAAAATGATTCATAGGGAAAAGTTGCGCTTGTGACAGGAGGAGACTCAGGGATAGGTAAAGCAGTGTCTCACTGCTATGCGCTTGAAGGAGCGAGTGTCGATTTCACTTATGTTAAAGCTATAGAGGACAAAGACGCAGATGAAACACTGCGTTTGCTTCACGAGGCTAAGACTAAGGATGCTAAAGAGCCGATCATGATCGCTACTGATTTAGGGTTCGAAGAGAATTGCAAGAGGGTCATTTAGGAAGTTGTCAACGCCTTTGGACGCATCGATGTGCTTGTGTACTGTGCAGCAGAGCAGCATGAGGTTTCGATTGAAGATATCGATGATGCTAGGCTCGAAAGAGTGTTTCGAACCAACATCTTCTCACAGTTTTTCTTGGTCAAGTGAGTAAAATCCTTAAATGGAACTAATTGGTTCGGTTAGATTCTAAACGTAATGGTTCAAACTTCAAATTGATTATAGATACGCGTTGAAGCATATGAAGGAAGGAAGTAGCATCATCAATACAACATCGGTTGTTGCATACTCAAGGAACTCGAGCTTACTCGAGTACACATCTACAAAAGGAGCCATCGTTTCCTTCACACGTGGCTTAGCTCTTCAGCTTGCAGAAAAGGGGATACATGTGAATGGAGTAGCTCCTGGTCCGGTCTGGACTCCACTGATAACTGCATCGTTCTCTGAAGATGCGATCAAGCAGTTTGGGTCAGAGACACCAATGAAAAGAGCAGCTCAGCCTGTGGAAATGGCTCCTTCTTACGTCTTCTTGGCTTGTAACCATTGCTCTTCTTACTATACCGGCCAAATCCTCCATCCAAACGGTAAGTGAAGACTGAAGAGGTTCCTTTGCAGTCATCTCTTTCTATAGGGCTTTGTGGTATATTGAAACGCAAATGTTTTTTATGTGCAGGTGGTTTGATCGTGAACGCTTGAGCATTCCCTACGGTGCTATTGCTGTTACTGTGAATGTATGTCTCTGTGCTCAGGAAGTTTGTACAGTGTGTGTAAAGTGGAGTGATGTAATAAAATGAAATGTTGTTCGTGTGTTGTTGTATGATGAATGATGTTATGGTAAAGGAAAAGAAACCTGAATAAAGTGGTATAGTTGGTTTCGTGATTGATTATCTAAACTTTACAGAGTAAAACAATTCGAACAGGTATATCACTAATCAATAGTCTACAGATTACAACAAGTTCCGAGTCTTTTATCTAGTACAGAAGTGATGAGTGTTTTGTCTCAGTCTGAGTCTTCATCGAAGATAAATAAGTATGGAGTCACTCGTGTTCTTACATTCTCTTCTCTTTCTTCATGAGCTGGACCGATCCCTCTAGGGTTGTTCCAGCCTAATCGCTGTTTATAGAGTGCATCAAAGGCCTCCATGTTCAGCCCGGATGCTAGGAAGAGTTCTAGCTCATCCACAAACCGGTCTGTTCTCGCCATTACAAATGGACGTGCTGCTTCTGAAACAATCGCCTTGAATTGTTCTTGATTTGTTGTCTCTGTCTTTCTTACTTCATGTTTCCGTCTATGTTCGATTCTGAAATGGGAGAAAATATCAGTCGTTTGCCTTCATACGATTCAGGCCAAACAACATGAGTTCCAAGTATTTACGTTTTTCTTAGGATTTTTACCTTTTGCAGAAGGCATCCATTACACCGACCAGATGGTGCAGAACAATATCAACATCTTCCTCCTACAGCAAAAAGACAAACTGAATTCAAGCAAGAACGAAAGCATCTTTCGAGATATTGAACAAGAAGATAACAGCCCGAATAAAAAGAAAGATACATGAGAGGAGTTTGTCCACAAGCATACCTGCATCAGAGCTTGAAGCTCCCTCCTCAACCAGGCTTCAAGCCACCGGTTTGGCTGGATAAACTTTTGCAACTTCCAAAACCGTGGAACATCAAAAAGATCACCCAACAAACCTGGTAAAAACCACAAAGAAACCGAGAAAGCTTTATAAAAGCTCTACTCAACTGATAAACACATCTGATTTTACTGGTATGCGTGTCTTGCAGTTTATTCCAAACTAAATTCAGGAACGGACTCCCAACCGTTTTTGTATTCATCATCGGTATAAACATATGAGCCGTTCGAAAAAATGCAGAGAAGGGTTTAACCTGACTCTGCGTAGTAACACTGCAATCTGAACCTTTGTTCTTTCGATAAGACAAAACTGCAAAAAGAAGATGAGGCTAGATATCAAAATACTCTATATTCAACTCAACGAAACCAACAGCTAGCTTACCCATCTGAAATATTCCGGTTGATATAATGCCGCTCAAAAGAACACCCGTCGTAGTTGTGTATGATGGAGAAATTCTCGGTCTGCACAGTTATAATCATTCCTCTAAACAAGTTCCTAAAGGTGTACTGAGCATAAAAGATTGTTTCCAAGAAGCAGACCTTACAAAGAGGACATTTCACTGAAGATAGTTGCTTAGAGACCTTGCTTGAAACAACTTTGATCCATTGTTTGATGCAATTGAAACAAAACTTGTCTGCAAAATGTTTACTTTAAAATGAGTTTATGGTAAACTTATGACCTACTTTAAGACACACAAGAGTAAATCAATGGGAATAACTAATGAATCTGTTCAAATTAGCCACACACACAAGTGAAAGGATCAAAAATAACCAAGATTGAATCTTTGAATACACTATGAAATCTTCATATCATTGATGAAATCACTAACTCAATTAAACGAAACTATTATACATAACTTTAGCTCAGCATCTAATCAGAAGTTTAAACGGACAATTGAGAGAGAAGAAGCGTACGGAAACAGGTATCAAGGTAAGAGTCTCGAATTATGGGTCCTAAGCAAATAGGACATGGATCTCCATCGGAGTCGTCGTCGATGGAACCGCTACCTCCGGCGATCTCCTTTGCCGCCATACCACAAGTCGCACTTCAACCTCCGCTCGTTCGGTGCTACGACGTCGTGTAACCAAACACCCTTATATCTTCTTTTGTAGAAAATTTCATAAATTACCTAACACTCTTTCAATATTCCAAATAAACCCACAATATTTTTAAATAACAAATTTACCCTACAAAATTTTACCCTTCCAGTCGGTTCCGGGTACTACCCAATCGGGTCCCAACTATTTCAGGCATGAAATTTTAGTACTCTTTTTGGAATCAAACACTATTATGGTCAGATCCGATTAGGATCCTTCCAGTCGGTTCATGTCTATAATTTTCGTACCCATTTAAGAATCGTAACCAATTTAATTGGATTTCAGTTCAGCTTTGGATATAAAAGTTCAAATTAAAAATTCGAGTTTATTATATATCCAAAATTTTGAATATTTATTCGGATACATATTCCAGTATTTGAGTATGCGAACTATTCGGATACCCGTTCTTGTATCGAATAATATCCGAATCTGATTTGATATATGCGGATATACTATGTGAAAATTTGATGATTACTTTTTTTATCTGAAATTTTGGATAGGTTTCGGATTTTTTTGGGTTCGAGCTCGGATAAAATGATCAGGGATAAACTTTCATGAGCTTGTTTTGTTTGTTTTGGTTCCACGATAAAAAGACATTGCCTATGAATTCTTTTATAACAATGTCAGAGAAATCAGATGAAGAAACATTACAAATCAGTTCTCTCCCAATTAGAGAATTGCAGATCCATGGTGGAACTGAATCAACTCCATGGCTTAATGATTAAATCTTCAGTAATCAGAAACATCATTTCTCTAAGTCGACTCATTGATTTTTGCACTGCTTGTCCCGAGACTTTGAATCTCCACTACGCAAGATCAGTTTTCGATAGTATAGATTGTCAAAGCGTACATATATGGAACTCTATGATCAGAGGCTACTCAAACAGTGGAAGCCCAGAGAAAGCATTGATCTCTTACGATTGTTGCAGATGTAAAGACATTGAGACTGGGAAATGGTTTCATGGGATTCTTCAAGAACTAGGCTTGGATTGTCAGTCAAGAGCTGATTTTAATGTGATATTGGCTACAAGTCTCATTGGTATGTATGCAAAATGCGGAGATTTGAGAAAGGCAAGGAATCTGTTCGATGAAATGCCTAAGAGAAACTTGGTTTTGTGGAATTCCATCATCACAGGATATAGTCAGAACGGTGATGCAGAAGAAGCAATGCAAATGTAACGGACATGCTTGCTTTAGGTCTAGCTCCTGATAAAGTAACTTTTTTGAGTATGGTTAGAGCTTCCATGATTCAAGGATGTTCACAGTTAGGACGAATGATCCATGCTTATGTATCGAAAACCGACTTTGTGAAAGATGCTGCCATAGTTTGTGCACTTATGAATATGTATGCTAAGTCTGGTGATGCTGAGAACGCAAAGAAAGCGTTTGAAGGTCTGCAGAAGAAAGATGTGATAGCTTGGACCGTTGGGATCATGGAGTTAGCCAGTCATGGACACGGTAATGAAGCATTGAGTTTGTTCCAGAGAATGAAAGAGGAGGGTAATGTGACACCTGATGAAATCACATATCTTGGGGGATTATATGCGTGCACCCACATAGGTTTGGTCGAGGAAGGACGAAAATACTTTGCGGAAATGAGAGACCTTTACGGTATAGAAAAAACAGTTGAACACTATGGGTGTATGGATGATATCTTGAGCCGTGTTGGTTGTTTTGAAGAAGCAGAGAGATTGGTAAAGACTATGCCGATACAACCTAATGCTAATATATGGGGTGCATTGCTCAACGGTTGTGAAATACATGAAAATGCTGACCTTGCTGATTGGATAAGATGTATGATTACTGAATCAGAAGAACTCGGTAGCGGAATATATGTGCTTCTATCTAACATTTAAGCCAAAGCTGGCCGATGGACCGATGTTAAACTAGTTAGAGAATCCATGAAAAGCAAAAGGATAGCTAAACTTTTAGGTCATAGTTCTGTTGAAATAATGTTCTGATTTAGGAAACTTTTTTCTTAAAGTTAGACCTTGTGATTTTGACCTCATTAACAACCTATTAAGATTACTGGAAGAATGTATTCGATGGATTCTAAGAGAAGAGTGATACTTTTTCTTCTGAATGAAAAAGAAAGTCTGAAACTTTTTCAGAAACCTAAAAATCAAAACTCTTGGACGACGTTTGATGTTACTATTCAATCTTTCATCTTTTGTATGCATCTGGTAAAGTGTATCCAGGCATGACTATCTTGTCAGCAAACATCTTGCCGGTCTTGGGCATAACATGCCAGTGTAATGTCAAGTTGAATTCTTTTCCCCGAAGATTACGTCCCTGAAAGATCCAAAATGATAATCAGTTTCAGTTTCTGCATAAGTAAAAACATAAAAAATTTGGTAGGTTTGGTCACTGTACCTGATCGATAAAACGATACTTGTTTTTGATTCGAATCCGGAATTTGGCATCTTCCTTGGCAGGGATTATGACATCCCATAGAGAAACCTGCAACACTTTGTAATTATCCGTTGATATTTCACTAAAAAATCTGATTCTAAGTTGATTTAGAAGTTGTTAATGGGGAAATTTTCTGGGCAGGAACCTTCGCATTGAACTGTGGATACCTGATTCAGGGAATCTTAGGCGTTGCATACTCGGCTGCAACGAAAGCAAAAACCTGCAAATATTTCCGTGTATATAGGTGATAATAACAACAGTATCAAGCAGAAGCAGTCCATTTTGAAGACAGAGTGTAGGAGTTTTCAGATGTTAAACCTGTTTGGTGTTCCAAATAAATAGTGACTGCAAGTCTGCTGCTATGTCCAATGTCAAGTTGACCTGTATGACATGTAAGAGAATGGTCGACAAGCAGTAGATTAGGTAACTTGGTAAACAAGAGAAAGATACCGATGAAGAAACAGCAAATGAATGATCTGAGATTTCTCCTAATAACTACTATTACCTGTGAGAGAATGCAAATCAAATTTGAAAGCTTTAAGATATATGAATTACACCATGAAATTATACCTCATCATTTTCATTAGATTTCTTCTGAAGCCGATCGATGCTAAGTATCTGCAACCACAAGAACCAAAAACATCCCATGATTCCATAATCCGTAGAAACAGCATAATTATGAAATTCCCTACAAGATGAATATCAATTCACCAGCCACATTTCCAAAGTCTAAAATTTTGAGATTAAGGAACTGAATCCGCCCTAATCAAATCGTATATGAACAAACGGAGATCCACCGCATAAGAAGCGATCAATACATGTAAACCACAAAAAAATACGTATTCGTTTACCTGGATCTTATTACAACTGATTATGAAGTTAGTTACAGAGAGAAAGCGAAATGAAGAAGAAGAAGTGAAATGTAATTTTGTGTATTCACTTAATAAAATTTGTAACTATACATTGTCTTTTATATATACAATGAGAAGATGCTAAACCAATAGTAAACCAATAATCTTATATATACAACTGTAATAGGCCCCCTCAAGATGAGCTATATATGTTCAAGAGACTCATCTTGGATGTAAGGTAATGGAACTGATGGGGAAACAATGGTTTAGTCATAAGATCCGCCACTTGATTAGCCGTCCGAACATGTAATATCTTCAATAATCCCTTGTCCAAACGTTCACGAAGTGTATGACAATCTATATCAATATGTTTGGTGCGCTCATGAGAAGTGGGATTCGTAGCAATAGAAATAGCAGTTGTACTATCCGAATAAAGAACTGGAATCGCCGAATCCGACAGATGGAGATCGCAAATTAAATTTTGCAACCACATGAGCTCACAAGTGGCAAGTGCAAGGGCGCGGTACTCTGCTTCAGCAGAGGATCTGGATACTGTAGGCTGCTTTTTAGCCTTCCAAGTGATCAACGAGTCACCAAGAAACATGGCAAAGCCTGTAGTAGACCGCCTACTATCCACACAGGAAACCCAATCCGCATCAGCATATGCTTTAAGAAAAAGATCAGAATCCGCAGAGTAAAAAAGTCATTGACCAACTGTACCTTTAATGTACTGTAAAACTTTGTAAACTGCAGCAAGGTGCGGAGTGCGTGGAGCAGAAGAGTACTGACAAAGTTTATTAACAGCAAACATAATCTCAGGTCGTGTAATCGTCAAATACATCAATTGACCAACAAGTCTGCGATATAATTCACAATCTGTGAAAGCATCACCATCTGTGATGTTGAGCTTCAGATTAGGAATCATAGGGATAGAAGAAGACTTGCAACCAAGCATACCAGTTGTGGTAAGAAGCTCCAAAGCATATTTACGTTGACACAAAGAGATACCAGCCTCAGTACGAGCAATTTCTAAACTAACACAGTCACAAAATCCTGTCCCACAGTCCTAACAAACAAGGTATGATCAGCTTGACCTTTATGAAAACCCAGAGACAGTAAAACATCAGAAAATTTCATATACCATTGTCGTGAAGCTTGCTTAAGACCGTATATAGATCTCTTCAATTGACAAACTGTGTGCGGAAGTAAGGTAAGATCTTTCCGTTCTGCATATCCATCAGGTAAACGCATATATATATATATATATATATCTTCCTCTAACTCCCCATTCAAAAACGCATTTGAAATATCCAACTGAGTAAGATGCCATTTCTTAGATGCAGAAACTTTTAAAAGCAACTTAATAGTTCCCATCTTAGCTACAGGAGAAAAGGTTTCCTGGTAATCTAAACCTTCTTTCTGTGTATATCCTTTAGCGACCAGACTGCTTTACGACGTTCCAAACTACCATCAGCATTGAACTTTAAAGTAAACAACCAGCGACAACCAATCGGTTTCTTCCCAAGTGGTAAAGGAACAATATTCCATGTATGAGTGGTTTCCATCGCAGAAATCTCTTTATCAATAGCATCACACCAAAAATCTGAAGTCCTAGCTTCAGCATAAGTAGATGGTATAGGTATTTTGGTAATGTTTGCAATGTAAGAAGCATGAGGTAGAGACAATTGAGAATAAGAGAGAGATGATGAAATAGGGTGAGCAGTCGAGCTGTCCACCGAATAACAATGATAATCATTCAAGTGAGCAGGTAGTTTACGTACTCTCTGATGAGACATTGCTGGAGAAGGAGAAGGCAGAGACGAATCTGAAGACTCAGAAGCACGAAGAACAGCTGAATCAAAGTGTGATGATGAGGAGAATGATTTTGCCAAAGGAAAGATGGTTTCATGAAAAACCACATTTCTGGAAATAAAAACAGTGTTACTCTGTAAATCCAGGAGCTTATAGCCTTTGTAACCAGAAGGATATCCGAGAAAGATGCAAGTTCTAGATCTCGATTGAAACTTATGCCGATGAGATGTAGATGTAGAGTTGTAACAGAGACATCCGAATGCTTTTAAATGTGAATAATCTGGAGTCTTGCCAGTTAAGACTTCATATGGAGTCTTGTTCCCTAAAACCTGTGAAGGTGTGCGATTGATTAGAAAGACTGCCGTCAAAATGCAGTCACCCCATTGAGATAGTGGCACTTGAGATTGAAACAACAAAGCATGAGCTACATTTAAAATGTGTTGATGCTTGCGTTCGACAACTGAATTTTGTTCTGGGGTCTCGGGACATGAGTGAAATGAGACAATTCCATGTGCTTTGAAAAATTCTTGAAAGTTTAATTTTGGTGCATTATCCGATCTAACTGATTTCACAGAAGTATTATACTGTTTCTCGACTTGTTTGACAAAAGTGGGAAAAACAGTGAGGATTTCATCTTTTTGTGCGAAGTAAAAAGACCCATGTGGCTCTGGAATGATCATCCACAATGGTAAAAAAATATCGATAACCTTCAGTAATAGAAACAGAAAATGGTCCCCACGTATCCATACGCAACAACTCAAAGGTGGCATTACACATATTATTCTGAGATGAAAAAGAAAACTTCTTCTGTTTGGAAATATGACAAATGTGATAGTAAGAGGATTATGTATTCTTACGTCTAGTAATGCCTAAAACATCAGAAAGAACATATATTCTGGAATGTGCAGGATGTCCTAACCTTGTATGCCATAGAGTACTATCAACAACAGCATTAACCACAGCCAAAGAAGCAGGAAGTTCCAGCATATATAGATTTCCAACTCTTCTACCTTGACCAATCTTCAATCCCCTGATAGGATCCTGAATTTCACAAGAAGACTGATCAAAAATAATACGAGAACTAATGTCATTAGAAAGAGCACTAATACTCAATATATTCAATCGGAATTCAGGGATGAACAAAACATTGGTGAGAGTAATGTATTTGTTCAACCAAATAGTGCCAACTCCACTAATGGCGACTTTTGGACCTGCTGGAAGAGTGACAAAACTCAAAACAGAAGTGTCAAGATTAGTAAACAGACTTCGATCATGAGTCACATGATGTGTGGCGCCAGAATCAAGAACCCAATGACAAGTCGAAAGAATGTGACTGGAGACATTCAAAATTCCAATGAAACTATAAGTGGAGGAAGAGAAGGTTGTACCAGAATTATCAGCCACTTCCTTTGAGTGAGAGATGTGAGATGAATCAGATAAAGACTGATTCTGGAGCTGAGTACTAAAGAAAGCAATAAATTGCTGTATCTGATCTCTGCTAAGAGTACCAACCACATATGGTGGTTTTGTTGCAGATATATCAGATGTGACCATAGCTATAGCAGATGCATTTTCCTGTGCTTTTCCAGAATTCTGTTTGTACTTTGAGTTATAACCCGGTGGATACCCATGCTTTTTGTAACACTTGTCTATTATATGTCCTACCCGATTACAAAAAGAGCATATTGGTTGACCTTTATTCTGTCCAGACTGCACATAATTGATGTCAATCATCTCTTGGTGTCCAGTCATTTGAAAAGTTGATGGAGTAGTAACAGTATTAGAGAATCCTTGTTGATTGTCATCTTGATCAAGAATGTTATAAATTTCAACCAACGAAGGAAGTATCTTCTTCATTATTATATGTCTTCTAACAACTGCATATGAATCATTCAAACCAGCCAGGAATCTCACAATGCGAGAACGTTCTGTTCTTAACAATATATGTTCTTCTTTTCCACAAGTACAAGGTTCCAGTGGCTCTTCTAAACTATCTAAATTGTCCCAGAGAGTCTTAAGAGTAGTGTAATAGTCAGATAAAGACAAAGTTCCTTGACGAAAATCTTGAATTGACTGCATCAGATTATAAGTGCGTGGAAGATTGGTCATATGAAAACGACCATGAAGATCACGCCAAATATATGTAGCAGTGTTTAATCGAAGAATACTGCGATATATTTGTGAGGGAACAGTGTTCAACAACCAAGATTTCACCATACTATCACAACGCGACCAAATATTAAAATGTGATTCCGATTCTTGAGGACGAGATACGGTTCCATCTACAAATCCTAGCTTATTTTTAGCAGTAAGTGCAATTTTTATGGCTGCATTCCAGTCATCATAATTGGTACCAGTGAAGGAAGAAAGAAGAGAAAGACTAGTAAAGGACAGCTAGGACGTCATCAGTTCTAAAGGATTCCACCACCTACCATTTCCAACTAACCTACTTTCCTAGTTCTTTGATTCTGATATTCCTATTCCTGGGATTACTAGTTCTCACATTCCTCTTTTCTTTTCTTTCTGGTTTCCCGGATTTCTCTTCTTCCTACTTTCTATTAAGTTTAATGGAAACAATGATCAAACCTGGATGATCGGAACTGTGCATAAAGAAAGGAGACTGAGACGAATCTGAAGAACTCGGCATCGCAAGCATCCCAGAAGCTCCAGAAGAAGAATTCATAACTACTGGAGAACTGAGTGGAGAATTAGCCGCTTCTTCCGATCGACGAACCCGATGAGCGGAGTTTGAATTCGAACTTGTCGAAGCACTTAATCGAGCTGATTTTCGCGGAATTTGTTTGATTAAAACCATCGAAGAACAAAATTGAAGAAAACTGAAGCTCAAGATAGGTTCAAGATTGATGATAGCTCTGATACCATATTACAACTGATTATGAAGTTAGTTACAGAGAGAAAGCGAAATGAAGAAGAAGAAGTGAAATGTAATTTTGTGTATTCACTTAATTAAATCTGTAACTATACATTTTCTTATATATATACACTGAGAAGATGCTAAACCAATAGTAAACCAATAATCTTATATATACAACTGTAATAGATCCTAGCAGATGGATTTTGGATGCTGAATTTGTCAGAGAACGACGCAATTGCGCAAATGAATGCTAGAGCTGTGACTGTGAACGTAAACAGAGCATTAGCTCTGTAACCAAATGAATGCATCTTTAAACCCTTTTCCTTTAACAATGACTCCTTAGGGGTTTTTCGTTCGTCGGAATCTTATCGCAATCCCGTCTCTTCGTTATAAAATTTGTCTGCGAGGGAAGAAGAAGAAGAAAGAAGAAGAAGACGAGCGTTTGATTTTTCTCTTTAGTGCATTGCTGCTGTGATCTGATTGGTCAAGACACGTATATGATCGTCGATGAAATTTCCCCGTAAACCGGTATTCCGGTTAAAGAAAGAATCACTGGTTAAACTGAAATTTGTTCAGTACTTTGAATGGCGACTCTACAGGCCCAATAAGATACCAAAGGATTTATTGTTCTCTTCTATAAGCCCATTTTTGTGAGATCCCACTTGCACAATGATTATGCCGACCTGAATGAAAATTTGGTCATCGACGAAACTATTACTAATATTATTGGAAAAGCTAAATAATGTTATAAATAACTTAGTCACTTTACTTGCATTTTCACCAAATTTAAGAAATGGCAGATGTTAACGCACGAACATTGATAAGAGTTTGCGTCAAGATAAAAATCTAATCACAATCGAGCTAATGCTATTCTCGATGCCCAACGATTTGTTCTAACTGCCGAATTGCCTACTCTTCTAGGGTTTTTAGACATGCTTTCACTTGACTGACATATGATCGAACTCGATAGTAGTAGACTTCATGTTTGTTCAGACCCATCACTAGAGTAATAAATATTAACACAATGGCTGAGTATCAAATATTATCTCCACATTTTTCAACATATCTTTTAATCAAATGGGTCAAAATTAATATGGTATGATCACAATCATTCACAGTGGCACACACTATACAAGTTGATTTATCATAAATGATAATGCCATTGCACCTAACATTAGAGGCGGCTACAAAATCCTTTCACACATAGAAAGGAGAAAAAGTAAGATATTTATTTTCACAAATTTTACCTAGTGACCAAACATTTTCCGAAATCGAGATATTATGAACATCATATTCCACTAACAAAATCAAAGCACATTTTGTTTTCCACTCCTCAGGAGCTAAAAAAGAAACAGACAGACCAATAAAATAAAATAAAAGACTCTAAGACAAGCATTCATGTCCATATTCTAAATTAACATTGCAAAGATCCATCACATAATACTACAACTACCAGGATTCTCATCACTAAACATATGAGTATAAGAATCCGAATGAGGAGGCGGCATCGGCGGAGGATGAGCATAGTTGACCGCCGGATACGGCCGGGCATACATCATTGGATGGTACATATCACCACCATGACCACCACCATAACCACCATGAACTGCAGCTTGTTGTTGCTGATGTTGCTGTTGTTGATTCATCATCATTTGCATGTATTGTTGTTGATTCATTTGATGATTTGCTTGTGGTGGTGGTGCTTGATAATAGCCTCCACCTCCATTCATCGGTAAGCCTTGTACTGCTGAATAAGGACCACCTTGACCCATCATACCCATCGGACCTCCTTGACCCATCGGATTGCCTTGACCCATCATCATACCCATTGGATTGCCTTGACCCATCGGGTTGCCTTGACCCATTGGCCCACCCATACCTTTAGGGCCATGATTATGATTGCCTTTATTACCTCCTCCTCCTCCTGCTTTGTTGTGTTTTATGAACTCATCAATATCATGGGCCCCTCCTTTTGACCCACCTCCACCTTTTTTAGGCCCACTATCATAATGCTGAACTCCTCCTCCGGATGATTTTACCTTATTACCCCCACCACCGTCTTTCTTAGCAGCTCCTTTCTTCTCTTCTTCTTTTCCACTTTTACCCTTTTTGAATAACCCTAGAAGGCCACCACCACTTTTGGAGTCTGTTTTTCCCGTTTTACCCCCACCTTTATTCTCTTTCCCTTCCTTCTTACTCTTCTCTCCTCCTCCTTTGCCTCCTTTTTTATCTTTTCCATTTTTACCCTCGGCCATTCCCTTCATTTGCACCGGAATCTCAAACGCACCACCACCACCTCCTCCTCCTCCTTTCTTCCCTCCTCCACCACCACCGCCGCCTTTGAACCCATTCATCATCATCATTATCTCATTAGGCCCCTTAGGTCCACCACCACCATGATTACCCATGGGAGGCATTTTGTTACCCATCATCATTTTATTAGGAGGCATATGATTACCTCCTCCACCTCCATGACCATGTCCCATTTCGCCATCTTCATCATCAAACTCATCATCATCATAATCATCTTCACTGAATTCATCATCATCAAAATCATAATCATCCTCACTAAAGTCATCTTCTTCTTCCGCAAACTTAACAGACTTCTTCTGCTCCTTAGGAGCAGCCATAGGAGGCATTTTTCCACCACCACCACCACCATTACTATTAGCAGCAGCAGCAGCTTTTCATCATCATCATCTGTTGAATCTGCTGAGGATTCAATTGCATGGGCTGACCATGACCATGATTCTGACCTCCACCACCACCACCACCACCGGCTTTACCCTTCACTGGGCCACTATCTTTGCCACCTTTAGCTTTACCGTTACCATTCATATTGAGACCAGCAAATTGGCCGTTTAGATTAGGAAACCCCTTTCCACCTCCACCGCCTATAATCTCGGCATGTTTGCCTGATTTGCTCAGTTTCTTAACCAGAAGAGCTGGGTCAACGTTCCCAGTAACAGTAACTTTACCCTGTTCTACATCTGCTTTTACAGAGTAAACACCTGAAATCCAGCAAAACCAATAGAAATGACCAAACTTTATGTTAGAGCCTTCACAATAAATTAACATAATTTTGGAACTAACATACCAAAGAACAGCCTTTAGGTAAATCTCATAACTTTGGACTCCATGGTCAAAATGAGATAACTTTTGCACAACCAAGTTTAGTCTAAACAACACACTTGTTAAATTTGAAAACTTTTTATACAATTAAACGACTTTTTGAAACTAATAAACGTTCTAGATCTATGACTTCCGAGTTAAGGAAGAAAAGAGCTAAGGAAGGAGTTATAGAAGATGAGAAGCAAGGACAGACCTTCTATTTTCTGTAAACTTTTCTTCACTTTATGTTTACATCCTTCACAGTGTACGTTCACTTTCAGAACACAAGTCTGTCAAAATATCAAACCCAAATGAACAATAAGCTCAAAAATACATATACAAACACACATAGAGACATGAAGAAAAGAAGGAAACGTATACCTGAAGCTTCATAACATCTTGTTTATTCATAATTTTTCTTAGATTTATGTATTTTGACAAAACTCTAGGAAACAGAGAGAGATAGAGAGAAAGAGAGAGAATTTGTATCTCAACTTCTTTTATGAGTTTCTTCTTCTTCTGCAGAAAAGAGAAGAGAAATGGTGAGAGAGGTTATTATAAGAAGAGGAGATGTGAATTGTGTGTAATAAAGGCGGTTGTTGTAGTTTAAGGACAGAGAGAAAAGACTAAAAGCACACTCAAAACTTGTGTTTTGTTTTATCTCTGTTTCAGGGTTTCTTATTTCAATGTCTGTAAAACCTAAGAGAGAGAGAGGCGGTGGCACAGGAAGCAAGGACATCTTCCCCTTTGATTTCCAAATATCCTTTTTAATTAACATTTTATTATTATCAATTCTTTTTCAAAATAAATAAAAAGGAAATTTGGTATTTGTTTTGTTTCTTTAATTGGTACAGAGTAGAAGCAAAGAAGAAGCTTAAAGACAGTTTCATTCACTTTAGCAAAAATGAAAGTACAGCTTCGCTTCTTCGTCTTTGTACTTAATTAGCTGTATTCATCTTATGGAACACGATTTATATCATAATACTTCTTTCCGAATATTTAAGGTTCTTTTTATTACAATACTTAGCTGTGTTTCTTTGTTTTTATTCG